>CP106723.1:113369427-113513825 GCA_025506655.1 Gossypium rotundifolium
CGAAGTAAGAATGATCTTGAAAGATGAACAAAAGCCATAAAAAAATTAAGAACACTTGAGAGAAAAGTTTGAGTGAATGTTCTCAAAATTCTATTACTCACTGAATGAATTTACAATGAGGGGAGAGGTCTCTATTTATAGTAGAGCCTTCTCAATATTAACGGTACAGATTGAAATACATCAATGGCTACGGTTTAAAGTTATCTAGATATTAAATCTCTAAGATTATAGAATCATATCTTCTAAAGATTACATTAAATGACTAAGATCACATATCTTCAAAGATCCCCTTCCATATTTGCCAAGCATATCTTTGAAGATCACTTTTCATCTTTGCCAAGCTCCGGAGATGGGCTTTCAATCTCTCAAAGCAATGGACCCATCTGATTGGGCCAAATGACCTCCCTCGAATCCAATAGATCGCACAAGTTCGTCATGGTTGTAGGATCCCATATGCAACCTATGACATTCTCCCCCACTTGTTCTAGCGACGCCCTCGTCGTGTCCCATTCGTGGAACTGGTTTATCTTTTCTTGGAACTGCCATAATGCCTCGACAAGTTCCCAACTCGCCTCGCTGTCTGGAAGTCCCTTCCATCGAACCAAGTACTCATGCCGCGGCCGATGATACCTTCGTCTAATCACCCGATCTGCCTCAATGTTTTCAACTTCGCGATCGTACGAGACCTTTACCCCCATTGGTGCTTGTTCAGACTTGCCTGGATTTGGATCCTCTTGATCCCCATGAATGGCTTAAGCATAGGTGGACTTTAAGCTTTGTCAGCAACTCCAGCTTGTAGGCTACCTTGCCTACTTTCTTCACAACTTTAAATGGCCCCTCGTACCTTCGCACGAGCCCCTTGTGCAGACTCGTATAACGCAACATCAAGTGTAGTTTGGCGAGGACTGAGTCACCCACGTGAAATTGCACATCTCTTTGATTTTGAACGGCCCACTTCTTGTTGCTCTTGCTTGCCTTGTGTAAACAAGCTCTAGCCAAGTCATTCTTCTCTTGCCAATCCTTCGCAAATCGATAAGTTGCAGGGTTTGGTCTTGTATAACAAGTCACAACAGCGTTGGGTGTGAGTGGCTGTTGACCCGTCACAATCTCGAACGGACTTTGATTTGTGGCTCCACTTCACTGCAAGTTGTACGAAAATTGGGCCACATCCAACAACTTTGGCCAATCCCTTTGTGTGACACTCACATAGTGCCGTAAATATGTTTCCAACAACGCATTCACTCGTTCGGTTTGCCCATCTGTTTGTGGATGCATGCTTGTGGAAAAGTTCAAGTCCAAGCCCATTGACTTGAGCAACTCCATCCAGAGCCGGCTAGTAAATCGCCCATCTCGATCACTGATAATAGACAGTGGCACTCCCTAATATTTCACCACGTGTCTAAGAAATAAACGGGCTGCCTCCTCAGCAGGGCACTTCTTGGTGGCTGGAATAAACATCGCATACTTAGAAAACCTTTCCACCACAACAAGAATACTTGCAAACCCGTCAGACTTAGGCAAACCAACAATAAAATCCATGGATACACTCTCCCATGGCCTTTCCGAAATGGCCAAGGGTTGTAGCAAGCCGGTCGGACTCTTTAATTCAACCTTGTCTTGTTGGCATACTAGACAAGTCTTCACAGAGGTCTCCACATCTTCACCAATGTGAGGCCAATAATAACGATCCTCTAAAAGGGCCACAGTACGGTGCATTCTTGGATGGCCCGCCCATTTTGAGTCATGACATTCCTTCATGACTTCCTTGCGCAATTTTCCATAGTGGGGCACATAGAGGCGGTGCCCATGAGTGTATAGCAATTCCCCATCAAGCCAAAATCTCTTCGTTTTCCCCTCCTTCGCAAGCTCAATCAAGCTTTTTGGCTATGGGGTCGTGGGACAATCCCTCTCGAATGCGCTCCAATAGGGACCCATCAGGTTGGCTAATTGCCACGAATTCCATCTTTCTACTAAGTGCATTAGCCACAATGTTGGAACTCCCTGGCTTATATTCCATTGTGAAATCGAACTCCGCTAGAAAAACCTGCCAACGAGCCTGTTTGGGAGACAACTTTTTTTGGGTTAGAAAATAATCAAGTAACGTTATCGAGAAGGACCACGAACCGGAACCCAATAAATAATGCCTCCATATACACAAGCAATGCACCAATGGTCATCTCTTTTCTTATATGTATATTTTCGCTCTGTCTCATTAAGCTTCGACTCTCGAAAGCAATTGAGTGTCCATCTTGCATCAAGACTCCCCAATGGCATAATCGATGCATCCAGACGCATTTCATAAGGTTTTGAATAATCCGCAATGCAAGTCACAGCTCTCTTGTCATTACTTGCTTCAATTGATTAAAGGCCTTCTCACACTGTGGGTTCCAATCCCATACTTTACCCTTTTTCAACATGTCATCAAGGTGCAATTGATTCTAGAGTAGCCCTCAACAAAGCGTTGATAGTAGTTCGCCAACCCAAGAAATGATCTCAACTCGGTCACCTTGGTTGGAGCCTCCCATTCAACAATGGCCCGAGTCTTGCTTTCATCCATTCGGATCTTGCCACCTCCCACAATGTGGCCTAAAAATGACACCTCTCGTTGAGCAAATGAGCATTTCTCCTCTTTGATGAACAGCTCATTTTCCCTCAAAGTTTGGAACACTTCCCTCAAATGTTCCACATGCTCGTCGAGCGACTTACTGTACACCACAATATCATCAAGGTAAACAAAAACGAAACGATCAAGGAAAGGTTGAAGTACCTTATTCATTAGGGTGCAGAATGTAGCTGGGGCATTAGTGAGTCCGAAGGGCATCACCAAGAACTCATATGAACCGTACCGCGTCACATAAGATGTCTTTGGCTCGTCCCCTTCGGCTATCCGAACTTGATGGTACCTCGATCTTAAGTCCAACTTGGTAAACCATCTCGCACTACCAAGCTGATAAAAAAAGTCTGCAATAAGAGGAATAGGGTACCTATTTTTCACGGTGATCTTGTTTAGGGCCCGATAATCATTGTACATCCGTAATGACCCATCATGTTTCTTTTGAAACAACACTGGTGCACCATACGGAGATTTAGATGGCCTGATGAATCCCGCATCTAATAGCTCCTTCAACTATTTTTGTAGTTCTTCCAATTCTGGCGGGGACATACGATATGGGGCCCTAGCTGGCGGCACCATGTTGGACACCAATTCAATCTTATGATCCACCTCCCTCTTTGGTGGCAAGCTCTTTGGCAACTTTGCAGACATCACATCTCGGAAAGATTATAATATTTGGCCCACTTCCTTAGGAATCTCACCAATGGACTTAACTGTTTCCTTCAAAGTAGCTAACTAGAAGACTTCATTCCTACGTAATCCCTTAGCAAACTGGATTGCGGACAATGTTTTTCCTTCTAGGCTCCCCTTTCTTGTCAATCTCACCATGCATTGATGGTTCGAATCCGAAATCACCATGTAATTACCGGAAGGATAAATGGTTTCATTATCCTGATCAAGGAAACTTAATCCAACTACAAAATCATAGTCATCAAGTTGATGGATGCCTTACCGGTCCAATCGCCAAGTTGGAGATCTACTTCCTTTGCAACCTCCTTGAATGGAACATTTTCTGAGTTCACCGTTTTAATCCGACCCAGCTCATTTTCAATCTTGAGACCAAGTTTGTGAGCGACCCCTTCAGACATGAACAAATCAGATGCCCTTGTGTCTACAAGTGCATTCAACTTTCGTCCAACCACTAAGATGTCCGCAAACATTAGCCCATGACCCATCTTGTCTTCGACACCCCCTAGTATCGAACTAAGATTGTTATCCTCCACATCTGACTCCACTTTTGCTTGCATAGCAGAGAGCGCAGCCTTCTTTGGACAGTCCTTAATCATATGTGGGCCATCACAATGGAAGCATCTTATAGGCCCAACCTTCCTATTTTTCCAAGGCTTCTTTCAGTTGCCATTCCTAGGGGGCCTTTCCTTGTCTCCCCCACTGTTTCCCTTTTGATTGAATTTGGGCTTATAAGACTCAGGCCTGTCTTTCTTCCCACCAAATTCAGCCAACGATTCAGTTACCGACATGGCCTTGGTAAGCTCTTGGACTCCTCGGCATTGCAATTCTTGCTTCGCCCATGGTTTCAACCCATCCACGAAGGAAAAGAATGCCTCTTTCTCACCCATATCTGAGGTTTGAAGCATGAGTTCACTAAACTCCTACACATACTCCCTCACAGTGCCTTGTTGTGAAAGCCAATGCAACTTTGCCCGAGCTTCATCCTCGGCATACTCTACATAAAACTGTGCCTTGAACTCGCATTGAAATTCCTTCCAAGTTCCAATTTCTGTCCCACCACGTCTCACATCGGTGGACCTACGACGCCACCACAACAAGGCAACGTCAGTAAGATTCATGGCAGCATTAGTTACCTTAGTGGCATCATTCGTGATGCCTTTGGCACGAAAGTATTGCTCGACTCCTCACAGGAAATTGTCTACATCTCTTGCACACCTGGTTCCCTTAAACTCCTTGGGCTTGGGAACATCTACACTGGGCTTGGGTGTGACAACGCCAACCTCGGTTGCCCAAAGCACCTTTGTAGATTGTGAGTTCACCCTTGAGCTCCGCAATCTCCTATTTCAAGGCTGTCATCATAGCCTCAATGGCATCATCCTTACTGGTCAGCTTTTCAACATTATCCAACACATACTCTTTGAGTTGCTCTTGAATAAATTGCAACCCAATATTAAGCTTATCATCGACATCATCAATCCTCTCCTTAGTATCCCCCATGGATTCCTCGAGAGTGACGATGCGATATTCCAAAGCCGACAGTATGTCCCTCGAACGGCTAGCTTTCCTAGCCCTCCCACGGGTCTCCTTTCCATCAACATTCTTAGCAACTTCTTTCGACATCTTTCAATAGTGCCTTTGAACGCTAGCTCGGATACCAACTGTCACGGACTTAGAGTTTTCACAAGTAATCCGTGTGGCCTTAGGCAGTTTTCTCGTTCCAAAAAATACTTAAGTCAGCCTAACTCGTAACAATCGAGGATTCAAAAAAACTCCTCTAAAGAACCCACTAAGAACAGCAGAAGAACGAAGTAAGAACGATCTTGAAAGATGAACAAAAGCTACAGAAAAATTAAGAACACTTGAGAGAAAAGTTTGAGTGAATGCTCTCAAAATTCTATTACTTACTGAATAAATTTACAATGAGGGGAGAGGCCTCTATTTATAGTAGAGCCTTCTCAATATCAACGGTATAGATCGAAATACATCAATGGCTACGATTTAAAGCTATCTAGATATCAAATCTCTAAGATTACAGAATCGTATCTTCTAAAGATTACATTAAATGAATAAGATCACATATCCTCAAAGATCCCCTTCCATATTTTTAAAGCATATCTTTGAAGATCACTTTCCATCTTTTCCAAGCTTCGGAGATGGCTTTAAATTTCTCCAAGCAATAGACCCGTCTGATTGGGCCAAATGACTTCCCTCGAATCCGATAGATCGCACAAGTTCATCATGGTTGCAGGATCCCATGTGCAACCCATGACACTAGTACTGGCTGTTAAGTCTTTGAAGTTTGTGATTCAACATCATTTTTATCATCAAATTCATTGCCAACTAGCTTTAATGCTTGGGCAAGCTCACCCATTAAGAGAGGACGAGATACTTGGGGTTGCACACACATTGACGCGATTGTAGCCACCTTGGCAATGCTATTAAATAAGATGTCAGATTTTATAGCTAGATCAATGACTATTTCTAAACCTTCCTCTGTTTTTAGGAGCGTTCTAGACCATGTAACGAGATTTTGTGGACCTGGTAGTTGCGACTGTCCACTGGTTTCCTCGTTAAGAGCTCAAGTAGAACCACACCATAACTATAAACATCACTTTTGACCAAAAGGTGATCAGTCATTGCATACAGAGGGTTCAAGTTATTGAGTTGTTTATTCAATTGTAACTTAAGAAATAGGCATAGAACATGAGAAAGTTGTTTAGGAAGTTGAATTTAACAACCTACATTTGTGGGGTCTTGTTCTGAGAGAAATAAACTATAAATTCCAAGTATATTTGAGCTCAACTAATCTCACCAATGTTGCAGCTTCTCTCTTCTACATTTATAATGAACACTGTCTCTAACTAAGCCTTTTTTTAAAAGGTTTATGTACAAAGTATAGAACAATTTAATCACAAGGTGTTGCACTCATGAACTGTTCCTTACAATAAACAAAAATTGTGCTCGTTCAATTCAATAACTTTTTGGGCAACCAATGCTTCAATATATAGAGAATGAAGTCTCAATTATTTTGGAAAGGATCATATTTAATCACTAGAGTATCTCCCATATTGTTTATAATTAAAGAATGGGTAGTGAAGAATGAGATATGATTGTCTAAAGATTATCTCAAATTTGATCACATATCTCACAAGAAATGGAAATATAGTCTTTGTAATAATTCATATTTATCCATATACTAGTTTCTTTATTATTAATAATAATTAACTCAAATTTGCACAATATTATTAAAATTTCCAATCAAATATGATCTCAATGGCAACAAAAACTTGTTGCATGATAAGTTGCAATTGGGTTTCAACAAGTTAAACCTACAATCTTCCCCTTTATTTATTTTTTACCAAAAACATGCAACATGCTTTATGCATATAGATATGGAAACTATAATATTATGCATCTTTAACTCCTTAACACAAAAATCAATATCATCAGAAGATAAACAGATCTCAAGCATCCATTAGTATGTCAAAACAGATATCCAAGAACAACATCCAGAAAACATAAAGGTGTTCACAACCAGTCAAACAAATCATCACTAAATCAAAGTAATAAGTTGTAACAGTAAGACGTCAACATCAAAAACCTCAGCAACATAACAGTTCCTCAATAGCAACATCAACCACATCTATTGCTCAGCTCCTCCTTCTCCCCCTTTTTTTAGCAAAAATGCAAAGAGAGAATTAGTGCCTTATGGCTTGAACATCATATTGATAAACAAGATTTAGTTTTGAGTAGTTCAAGAGAATGAGTTAAACTCTTAATGGATCGATATGTATATTATCACAAAATTCCAGTTACATGAGTATAAAAGATTTACTTTTATTGTTGTAAATATTCGATGGACACGTGGCCTAATAGTGCTAAAGCCAAACAATTCCTCTTACTTGAAAATAAAATACAAGTATGTGTTTGAGTTTCTCTCCTCTAACTTAATATTAAAGGTTTAAATGCTATCTCTTTAACTAAATGCATAGATGGAACAAACCTCCTTTCAACTAGTTCTTCATTTTCAAACTTAATCTCATGTCTTTCGCAAGGTATCCTAAGATTAAACTTATCTTCTTCACAATAATGGTCATCACAATATTCGTTAAAACTCTGCTTGATATTCAAAAAGATATTGCTTTGCTGATTGTGTCTTAGTTCAATTGGCATAGACATTATTGTCAATGTAGGAGGATGTGAGTTCGAGCGCACTGACGCGCATTATCCTCCTATTTATGAGTTGGGGAAGGGCTATAGGTGGTTCTAAGTATTGTATAAAAAAAGAGCAGATATTATCATAACCTATAATGAGATTGATAAAAAAAAAAGAAAAAAGCATTGCTTTAATTTATTCTTGAATGCCCCACGAATTGTCATATGTTTCCTGTAACTGATGTTGGTTGTTGTTGCTACGATCATCCACAACAAATTGCTTTTCTTGAGGTTCTTGAATATAATAGTAGTTCGAGTTCAATAGATCCAAGTTCACCATTTCACAGCCTAAAGTTGAATCACACTCAGATTCTTGTATTTGCAAATGAGACGTCGCCTATTGTTTGCTGCTATTGATGAGCAACCTGTGTTTGGCATATGGCAAGCTGATGAAAAACCAAGTCAAGTTTGGCTTGACTATACTCTATTTGGCATGGAAGCTCTTGGATAATCCTATAACAACCATCAGCAGGGTTATTGGCTTGTGCGTCAGATTGAAATACAATTGTATGCATGACAATTTCTTTCTTAGGAGGATTGAAGTTCTTGATGATTTTGGTAATGTTACTAACTCCAAACAATTTATACGCATTTCAGAATTGTCTTTGACAATCATAAGGAAAAATAAGGGGGCAATGCATCCAATATCTCATCTCTCTAACAATAAGAAAAAAAGGAGAGCTAACAACGCTAAATTATAAGCGTTTCAAGAAGTGGTGGTAACAACACTACTTAAGCTTGCGTTGCTTTTAGATTCCAACACAGGAAGTGTGCTCCTGACTGCATTCTTGCCCCTTTTTTTCCTCATGATCGTCAAAGACAATTCCAAAATGCGCATAATTATTTGGAGTTAGCAACATTACCAAAATCATCAAGAACCTCAATTCTCCTGAGAAAGACCTAGTCATACAATTGAGTTTCAACCTAACGCACGAGCCAATCACCCTGTTGGTGGTTGTTAGAGGATTATAGCAATAGTGTTAGTAGGATTTTAATGAGAGTAACATAGAAGCAGAGTCAGCTTCAAGTTTTTCCAAGCATTTTTATTCATGAAAATGAGACCCATTTTTTTATGGGAATTTTGCCATTAACTTTTTATTCACAAGCCTCACAAGAGTGCCATTTTTTCATGGAAATTGTTGAGAATTATTGTAACACCCCAAACCCGGCCCAAACATTACGACCGAATTCGGTATGTTACAGAGGGAAAACATTTTGAAAACCCCTTTTTTTCGATTCCACCTTTGGCAAAAATGTTTCACTTTTAATAGGATATTATCTTGTTTAAAACCATTGGGGTGTATGAAGAAAACCACACTTAGTTTTGTTGTTAAGAATCTATTTAGGTCACGTTGTTACCAGTTATATCAGATGTACCCGATGGCACAAAAAAAAACATTTACGTTTGAATTTAAGAAAACTTGTTTAACCATTTTAAAGTCATTAGGTAGTTTAAACAAATCATCCAAAACATGTAAAATAATCAAAATGAAATCTTAGGAGGCCTTATTACAACTTAAACAAATAAAACCAAAATAAAATGAAAATAATTCAAAGTTCATTTAAACCACATTTTCACCGCATGGCCACCTCGAGTCCATCCGGCTCCTCATCCGCGATCTACGAGTCACCGAAGGTTAAAGGAGAAGGTGAGTCACCAAGACTCAATGTAACCCTTGAAACACCCTACACCCGCCCACGAGCCCGAATCGATCTGTATGTTCCTAAAGTAAACCCGGTTTCAAAGATTTTCGTTACTTAGAGAAAATTTGTAAAATTTTAGAAAATGTTGTTGTGGATTGGGCTTAGATTGGAAACCCATTTAATTAATCTTGTAAATCCAATTTTTATTAAGGTGACAAAATAATTTTTAAGGTTTATAAAAAAATCACTTAACTTTAGTCATAATAGTTCGTAACATAACAATTTAAAGTAAGCAGAATAAGAAAAATCCACTGGGCCTTATGGCCTTATTACATCAAGTAAAACCCAAAAAAAAAAAAAACAAAAACAAAGTCCAAATCGAATAAAATCTTCAAGTGAAACATGGCCACCTCAAGGTCTACCGTCCCGGTCCGTCACTGTTCATCACCTGAAAATATTTCCCACAACGGGGTGAGTCAACAGACTCAATGTGCACACAGTACTAACATTCAACAAATCAGGCATACATGTTTATATCAAATTCATATTCATATAATAATGATGATGCAACCCAAACCCAAGCCTATTTGTCCATCCGCTACACACCACCCGTACCTGCCAGTCACACCGTGGGGACTACTAAGTCAACCCTCCATTCGCTACACACCATTGAAGGCGAACATCGCAATGACGTGCTCATCGCCCATATAATTTGTGTCATTAGACACCATATTCAAATAATGTAACCGGTTACCAAATTCAGATAATGTAACCGAGTTACCATATTCAAAATGTTGTGATCGTAGTCACCATATTTCGCAGTGAGACCAAGTCAACACCTTCTTCCCTTTCACATAAATCTCGAATGCCCCATAAATTTTATATCATGCATAACATACTTAATTCCATATTCATATACATATTCACATGTTATAAAATAACATATTTCATTATCCTATCGTAAGTAGGAAACGACTCGAGTACTTTTGTACCACATTAGGTACTTAGCCATATTCACATTCTTACGTATAATCATATAATTAATATTTGCCATATAACGATTGAAGGTTAGTATGGGTACACACCGATTTGTTTAATAGATTCCTTGAAATTCAAGAACGATCTACCGATCTAGATTTTTACTCCTATATTCTACCAACCATTAAAATATATTAACAAACCTATTTGGCTTAAAACCAAATCCAAGTAGGATTTGTATTACTTACCTTGTTGCCGAATTGAAAGATTGTAAATCAAATGCCGTAAATTGATAGTATTCCTTC
Organism: Gossypium rotundifolium; assembly: GCA_025506655.1. NCBI lineage: Eukaryota > Viridiplantae > Streptophyta > Magnoliopsida > Malvales > Malvaceae > Gossypium > Gossypium rotundifolium. The sequence goes on from CP106723.1 coordinate 113,379,874, forward strand.
CTTAAATCGGCTAGCCACTAAATCGTATTTACGCGGTTTCTAACTTTTGAGTAAATGGAAAATAATTTCAAATATCAAGAACAAACCTTGGCGAATGTCACTTACCATACAATTTACAAATCAAGAGGATTCCTTTATATGCCCGTCGAAATCCCTATAACTTCATGTTAGATTAAAGCTAACTTTAATAAATAAAATATTGCCTTTGGCGAATGTGCCTCACCTTAAATTTCTTGAATCAAATCCCAAACTCTTCCTTTGATATTCGACGGTTGTAAAAAGATCCCGAGAGATACTTGTAGATTCGGCCAAAATTGCTAATAGGATTAGTATCTTGATTTTGGTAAAAAGAAAAGGAACAGAAATTGATTGACCACAGATCTTACTCTTTTGATGTTGTAGTTGATTGCTCCTTTTCTTAGAACCAACAAAGATTCGGCTTTGATAGTAGAAACAGAGAAGAAAATAGAATAAGAGAAGATGGATTTTACTTAAAGAAAAATTCGGCAGAGAGGGAGTTTTGCTATGAGATTTTCGGCAAGGCTTAGAAAAGATGAGAGAATAGCCTAAATTCTCCTCCTTTAACTGAAATTGCTAGACCAAGAGTCCTTGACTTGGCCACTACTCCTCGTAAGTGATAGTATTATCTTTTAATTATCACTTTATTTAGATTAAAAGTATTTAATCCATCCTTTATCTCTTCAATTAAAAATCCTTTATTTATCACTTTAATTTATCAAGTTTTAATGTAAATAAAACTCCTCCTTTTCTAGAAATAGGTGCCGTCCACCCTTAGCCTTGGAAGCAAAATAAAGCCTTCATTATTTGCTTTCCAAGTGACTCAACTCGTGCCCATTCCTCTTACACATGGTGCCATTTCCATAAGCCTTAAGTGACACCTTCAGGCCACTTTTCCAAGCCTGTTTGTGTGTCAAATCTCACCAACTTTTCCTTTTAAGGCCCTCTTGCCCTTATTTCCTAATTTAAACTTTAAAATTTGACATTTCTCTATTATTTCTAAGTTTCCTAAAATTTTCAATCGGCTCAGAATTTGCCATTTTTCTTACAAGTTCAAGTTTCCAAAATGTTCGTGTTTCCAAAATGTTCAAGTTTCCATTTTCATGCATTTCCGTGTTTCCAAAATATCAAAATTTATTCTTAGTCTTTGAAACTTGTCATTTCATACAATTAAACCGAAAATGCATAGGCCCTTTTTAGGATGTTACGCTTCTACCCCTTAAACAAAATTTCGTCCCCGAAATTTCCTAACTAAAATAGTTGAGGGTATTGTCGTCGATGGTCTCTTCGCTCCCACAAAGCCTCTTCCGATCCATGATTGCGCCCATAACACTTTGACTAGAGGCACCGCTTTCTTCGTAGTACTTTCACATCACGCTTCAAGATCCGAATCGGTTCTTCCTCGTAGGATAAGTCCGCCTTAGCTCCACTTCTTCAACAGATACCACATGCGATGGATCCGATCGATAGCGACGTAGCATGGACACATGAAATACGTCGTGCATCTGCTGCAATTCGTGGCAACTCTAATTGGTATGCCATCGCCCAACTCATTTCAAGACCGATAAGGCCTCGCAAACCTTGGGCTTAACTTCCTTTTGACCGAACCTCATTACCTTCTTCCAAGGCGAGACTTTCAGAATACTTGGTCTCCCACTTCAAACTCTATTTCCTTTCGCTTAAGGTCTGCGACGACTTACGCCTATCGAGGCTTCCTTCAACCGCGTCTTAATTAACTCAACCTTTCTTCGATTTCGCCACTAATTTCGGACCCAAAACTCGGCGTTCTCCTAACTCGGTCCAACAAGTAGGTGTTCTACACTTCCTTCCATACAATGCTTCAGATGGTGCCATCCGAATGCTAGCTTGATAGTTGTTGTTGTAGGCGAATTCACTAAAGGCAAGTAATCTTCCCAACTTCCTAAATCCATTACGACCTCTCAACATATCCTCCAACACTTGTATAACCTGCTCAGATCGCCCGTCGATTGTGGATGAAAAGTCGAGTGAAGTCTAACTTAGTGCTTAAAGCTTGATGAAGTGCCTTCCAAAATCGAGACGTAAACCTTGGGTCTCTATCAAAGATGATCGACATTGGTACTCCATGTAACCTCACAATCTCTGCCACATATAACTTGGCCAACTTCAAGGGAATAATCAACTCTTCTTTGGGATAAAGTCGCGGATTTGGTCAAACGGTCCACTATCACCATACCGAGTCCTTCTTAGTAGGCGTAAGGGAAGCCCACTAACTAAGTCCATGGTAATTCTCTCCCACTTCCATTGGGGAATCTCGATTGGTTGAACCAATCTCGATGGGACTTGGTGTTCACCTTAACTTGTCGACACGCCAAACATCTCCCCACAAATTCAGCCACCTCTCATTTCGGATCGCACCACCAAACTGTTCCTTAGATCTCTATATGACTTGATGCCTCCGGATGCATAGCATAAGGGCTACCATGCGCTTCAAGAATCCTTTGTCTCAACTCCTTATTCCCCATATACGACTTTTCCCTTATAGCACAATACTCCTTCATCATCGACGCCATAGTCCTTTAATCCCCTTGTCAGCATTTCTGTCGCAACTTAGTACTTATCACCAACCGTCCTTTTTCACCTCCTTCACCATGTGGGCTTGACTTGTAACTCTGCCAATAGGCTTCCGTCATCATACAGACTTAAGTGAGCGAACAAAGCTCGTAGATCTGATACAACCTTTCGACTTAGGGCATCAGCCACGACGTTCGCCTTGCCCGGATGATATTCTATCGAACAATCGTAATCCTTCAGCAATTTCACCCTCCTTCGTTGCCTCAAGTTCAACTCCTTCTGAGTCAATAAATACTTAAGGCTCTTGTGGTCTGTGTAGATAACCGACCTTTCTCCATAAAGGTAGTGCCTCCAAACCTTAAGGGCGAAAACTACTGCTGCTAGTTCCAAGTCATGAGTGGGGTAGTTAACCTCATGAGGCCTTAGCTGTCGTGACGCATAAGCTACCACTTTACCCTCTTGCATTAGTACACAACCTAACCCCGTATGCAAAGCGTCATAGTACACCACAAAATCTTTTCCTGCCTTCGGCTGAATTAACACTGAGCTTCCACAAGACCTTCTTAAGCTTTTCAAAGCTCTCCGCCGCTTATTCGTCCATTCAAGGGTACTTTCTTCCTTAGTAACTTTGTTAAAGGCGCGGCTATTGACGAGAATCCTTCCACAAACCTTCTGTAATAGCCTGCCAAGCCTAAAAACTTGATTTTGGCCACGGACCTAGGTGGTTTCCAATCCAACACCGCTCGATCTTCCTAGGATCCACTTATTATTCTTCGGATACCACATGTCCTAGAATGCCACCTCCTTAAGCCAAAATTTGCACTTGATGAATTTGGCATAGAGCTTCTTCTCCCTTAACACTTCCAACACCACTCGGAGATGCTCATCATGCTCCTCCTCCGACTTTGAGTACACCAAAATATCGTCGATGAACACAACGATGAACCTATCCAAGTAGGGTTGGAAAACCCGATTCATCATGTCCATGAACGCGGCTGGAGCGTTCGTCAACCCAAACGGCATCACTACAAACTCAAAGTGGCCATATCTTGTCCTAAAAGCGGTCTTATGGATATCAGCCTTCTTCACCTTCAACTGATGGTATCCCGACCGTAAATCGATCTTTGAAAACACTGCGGCTCCCTTCAGCTGATCGAACAAGTCATCGATCCTTGGCAAAGGATACTTGTTCTTAATGGTCACTTTATTCAATCGACGATAGTCTATGCACATCGCATAGTTCCGCCCTTCTTCTTCACAAATAAGACCGGTGCTCCCCACGGAGACACACCGGATCGGATGAACCCACGATCCAACAGCTTCTTGAATTTGAGCCTTGAGCTCCAATAACTCCTTTGGCGCCATTCGGTATGGAGCGATTGACACAGAGTCTGCTTCCAGAGCAAATCTATCCCAAATTTCACCTCCCCGTCTGGGGTATTCGATAATTCCTCTAGAACACATCCACGAAGTCCCTTACCATCCTAACTCCATTAATACCTTCTTCCTTTCCACCTATCGTGACTTATTTAAGGCTAGGAATGCCTTGCAACCTTTCTTAACCATCTTCTCACCTTTTTAGTGCGAAACCACGTTAGACAAGTAGCTCCTCTTTTCTCCGATCATTACAACCACTTCATCCTCCGAGGTTCTTAGTTCCATCCGCTTAGTCAAGACAATCCAACAGGCTTTGTTCTACTAGCCAATCCATTTTAGTATAAGTTCAAACTCTCCAAGGGTAATTCCATCAAGTCCGCCTCGAAAGTTCACTCCCTCAATCTCTAGGGTACATTTCAAAGATCTTGTCTACCACTACGATTTGGCCTAATGGGCTTACTCACATCATCCGCTCATCGATAGTTCCGAGTCTAGGCCTAGTGTTTCCACTACACTACTTGCAACATAGGAATGGGTCGAGCCCACATCAATCAAAGTAAAGTAGGGTTTGTCAAAATAAAGAACGTCTGGGTCATAACATCCGTGCGTCTCTATCTTCCCTCCAAATGAATCTGCATAAACCAAACTCGGTTGCTGTTTGAATCGACATTAATAGTACCTCTACTGTGTTCCACGACCTCTCGCCAAAGACCACTACCTCGCCATTACGAACCACGACCCGTTGAGGTCATTGTCCGCCTCTACCGGTCGCTAGCATTCGAATCACGGCCGGCTCTCATCTGTTGCTTGGGACAATCCTTAAGCATATGGTCCTTGGACCCACACTTGAAACATCCTCCCGTCTTTCTCCAACACTCTCCCATGTGCTTCTTTCCACAATGCTCACAAAGGCGATACTATCAGCCCGTACCAGCCTATTGATTTCATGGCCCGTCAACCCTAGGCCTCTTGTGACCCTTTCCAGATGGCCCAAATCCTCTTTGGCCTTATTCCTATCCACGGTCTACTTAGTAGCGTCCTTAATCCCTCGCCACCTTGGCCTTTTCCACCAAAGTCAAGAATTCCGCCTCGATGCGGTGCATATCAACGATCTCAGATCGTCCTCATTCGAGTCCTCAAAGCGGACACGGCGTTCATGCTCGGTTGCCACTACCCTCGAGCATAGTGGCTCAACCTCGAATTCCGCCTCATATTCTCATGGATGACTTACTCCCTTGTACCAACCCTTAAAAGCCTTCCTTTGTTCATCTCAGACACCGGTTCCCACATACTTCTTCCGAAATGCCTCTCAAACATACTCCCAAGTCAAGTTTTCGGTAGTGGTACCATCTCGAGCAGCTTAACCACCATCGATACGCTTCATCGCGTAACAACGCCACCATCCCTTTTAACTTTTCCTCCGAGTCGATCGAGCTCATCCATGATACGCCCATTGCTTCCAACCAAGATACTTCATTGCATTAGGTGCCACATTAGATGCTCCTCTAACATTTCCGCTCCATTAGCTCTGAGCCGTTCGGTCTGGATTTCGATTTCTGAATTTCCTCGGCAGACCGCCATTAATTCCAAAACTCGCGGAGATAGCTCGCGACACAAAGATCTTCCCCGTCGAGCTGGCCGCTCAACATTAATAAATGAGGGTGGTGGTGGCGGTGGCATTTTATTGTCGGACCTTGACCCGATCTAACGGGTTACGACACGGTCATCCTTCCTCTACCTCGACCATGACGACCACGTCCTCTAGAGCTCATTTTCTAGCGCCGAGATCCGATTAAGAAATTTTATGGATTAGTCATTGTTCCACTTATTTACCAGCGAAGGAGTTTTATGAAAAGGGATTTAAGAGTGGTTCTTTCGTATTCATACAAACACATAGTCTTTTCCATTCATTCATTCATCCATCAAACAAGTATGAACTTTCGTTCATTCGGAGAAACGTAGTAGTTTTTGTTGTTGTTGTTTTCCACTACCTGTGGGTATTTTCATAATTTTGTCCTACAGGGCATTTTCGTAATTTTTCGAAGAAAATGTTCCTTGGCATTTTGTCAAAATTGATTTGAAAATTTCAAAGTCTCGGGGTAATTTGGAAAAATTTTGAAACCGGGGTATTTTGGTAATTTTGACCTCGTGGTATTTTGGTAATTTTTCATAAATCGTGGTAAATTTGTAAGTTTAATAAATTTAGGGTATTTTAAAAGTTGTAAAACTTTGAGGGTTCTTTTCGAAAATTGTTCCTTCAAAAATGGAAATGTTGTAAAAATTTTAGAAATCAGGGTCATTTTGGTAATTTTGTAAGTTAGGGGCAATTTTGTAATTTTTTTTCCAAAATCAAGGTATTTTGATATTTTACAAATTAGGGTTTTTGAATAAAATAATAAAATTTTGGTAAAGCTGTTGAGTAGTTGAACATTTTATAAACCAAGGGCGTTTTGGTAATTTCACCCTAAGGGCATTTTTGAAATTTTTGCAAGTCGAGTTTTTCGAGATAATGTTGTAAAATAATTTTCTCTGATTTAAAAGAAAGTTTTAAAGGTTTGAAAACTAGGGTTTGTTGTTTTGTTCTCTTCTCTTTTCTTTAAAACATGGCTAGTTCCTTTCGGGTTTTAGTCATTATGTTTAGCCTATGTCCCGAGCCCTCTTGGTCGTGGTGAATCCAAAGCTACGCACTGTAAGATTCGTGTGGAGAGGAGGTGAGTCACACTGATCGCTTAAATACCAAGCTCCCACCAAACCATTCCTAGACATGCTTGACAGAGGTTGGCACACCACCGAGCCCTCAGGTTAGGGTGAGCCGAGCTACGCACTGTAGGATTCTGCCAAGAGGAAGTGAGTCACTAGGACTGCTTAAATACTGTGCTCTTGGGATCCAATCCTAGACATGCGTCTGACAGGGTTACCACACCCTAGCTCAAATGACTTAGCCATAGGTTTGTTTAGTACTTTAAGTCTTATGTGGTTTTGTGTTTGAGTAGTCTAATCCTAGGGTTCAAGTTCCTATCATTCTATTCTCGTTCCATGCCTTTTCTACCCTTATACAGTTCACGTAATCACATGAGAGTTAGGGGTACTTACCGGTGGATCATGGTTTGAGACTTAGGGGCCATGCCGTAGCTTCGCTTATTTTTCAAAGATAATCATTTGGCTCGCTTTGAAAACGTTTTGGGCCTTAGCCCACAGCCGAGAGTTTAAAACTGGCTCGATACCAAATTGAAACACCCCACACGGCCCATGAGCACGAGCAGGATCTCGTATGTTCCTAAAGTAAACCGGTTTCAAAGATTTTCGTTATTTAGAGAAAATTTGTAAAATTTTTAGAAAAATGTTGTTGTGGATTGGGCTTAGATTGAAACCCATTTAATTAATCTTGTAAATCCAATTTTTATTAAGGTGGCAAAATAATTTTTAAGGTTTATAAAAAAATCACTTAACTTTAGTCATAATAGTTCGTAACATAACAATTTAAAGTAAAGCAGAATAAGAAAAATCCCTCGGGCCTTATGGCCTTATTACATTAAGTAAAACCCAAAAAAAAAAAAAAATAACAAAGTCCAAATCGAATAAAATCTTCAAGTGAAACATGGCCACCTCAAGGTCTACCGTCCCGGTCACATCCGTTTCATCACCGAAAATATTTCCCACAACAGGGTGAGTCAGCAGACTCAATGTGCACACAAGACTAACATTCAACAAATCGGGCATACATGTTCATATCAAATTCATATTCATATAATAATGATGATGCAACCCAAACCCAAGCCTATTTGTCCATCCGCTACACACCACCAGTACTTGCGGTCCACACCGTGGGACTACTAAGTCAACCCTCCATCCGCTACACACCATCGGAAGGCGATCGCTGCAATCGACGTGTTTCATCGCCCATATAATTTGTGTCATTAGACACCATATTCAAATAATGTAACCGAAGTTACCAAATTCAGATAATGTAACCGGAGTTACCATATTCAAAATGTTGTGACCGTAGTCACCATATTTCGTTGGTGAGACCAAAGTCAACACCTTCTTCCCCTTTCACATAAATCCCGAATGCCCCATAAATTTTATATCATGCATAACATATTTAATTCCATATTCATATACATATTCACATGTTATAAAATAACATATTTCATTATCCCATTAGAAGTAGGAAACGTACGTGAGTACTTTTGTACCACATTAGGGTACTTAGCCATATTCACATTCTTACGTAAAATCATATAATTAATATTTGCCATATAACGTATTGAAGGTTAGTATGGGTACACACCTGATTTGTTTAATAGATTCCTTAAAATTCCGAAGAACGATCTACCGATCTAGATTTTTACTCCTATATTCGGCCAACCATTAAAATATATTAACAAACCTATTTGGCTTAAAAACCAAATCCAAGTAGGATTTGTATTACTTACCTTGTTGCCGAATTGAACGATTGTAAATCAAATGTCAAAAATTGATAGTATTCCTTCCTTAAATCGGCTAGCCACTAAATCGTATTTACGGGTTTCTAACTTTTGAGTAAATGGAAAATAATTCCAAATATCAAGAACAAACCTTGGTAGAATGTCACTTACCATACAATTTCCAAATCAAGAGGATTCCTTTGTATGCTCGTCAAATCCCTATAACTTCATGTTAGATTAAAGCTAACTTTAATAAATAAAATATTGCCTTTGGCGAATGTGCCTCACCTTAAATTTCTTGAATCAAATCCCAAACTCTTCCTTTGATATTCAACAGTTGGAAAAAGATCACGAGAGATCCTTGTAGATTCGCCAAAATTGCTAATAGGATTAGTATCTTGGTTTTGGTAAAAAGAAAAGGAACAGAAATTGATTGACCACAGATCTTACCCTTTTGATGTTGTAGTTGATTGCTCCTTTTCTTAGAACCAACAAAGATTTGGCTTTGATAGTAGAAACAGAGAAGAAAATAGAATAAGAGAAGATGGATTTTACTTAAAGAAAAATTTGGCGGAGAGGAGTTTTGCTATGAGATTTTCGGCAAGGCTTAGAAAAGATGAGAGAATAGCCTAAATTCTCCTCCTTTAACTGAAATTGCTAGACCAAGAGTCCTTGACTTGGCCACTACTCCTCGTAAGTGATAGTATTATCTTTTAATTATCACCTTATTTAGATTAAAAGTATTTAATCTATCCTTTATCTCTTCAATTAAAATCCTTTATTTATCACTTTAATTTATCAAGTTTTAATGTAAATAAAACTCCTCCCTTTTCTAGAAATAGGTGCCGTCCACCCCTTAGCCTTGGAAGCAAAATAAAGCCTTCATTATTTGCTTTCCAAGTGACTCGAACTCAGGCCCATTCCTCTTACACATGGCGCCATTTCCATAAGCCTTAAGTGACACCTTCAGGCCACTTTTCCAAGCCTGTTTGTGTGTCAAATCTCACCAACTTTTCCTTTTAAGGCCCTCTTGCCCTTATTTCCTATTTTAAACTTTAAAATTTGACATTTCTCGATTATTTCTAAGTTTCCTAAAATTTTCGATCGGCTCTGTAACTTGCCATTTTTCTTACAAGTTCAAGTTTCCAAAATGTTCAGGTTTCCAAAATGTTTAGGTTTCCATTTTCATACATTTCCAGGTTTCCAAAAATATCAAAAATTTATTCTTAGTGCTGAAACTTGTCATTTCATACAATTAAACTGAAAATGCATAGGCCCTTTTTAGGATGTTACAACCCTTCCCCCGGTTTAATGTAACATCATACACAAATCATAACTAAATTTAACATGCACCCAACCTAGCCATCCAAAACAACTTTCTCTACCGTGTGGTACCAAACCATTGGTGGTGCTAAACCATCGGTGACCCAAAGTCACGATATCCATCAATATTGTGGTGCCAAACCTTTGGTGACCCAGTCACAATTAATAAGTTATGGGGCCAACCCGTGTGATGCCAAATCACTGCGACGATCCCGAAATATCAAGCTGTGGGGCCAACCCGGTGTGGTGCTAAGCCACTGGGACAAGTCGCTATGAGGTGCCAAACCTCCGTGACCCAAAGTCACGAAATGTGGTACTAAACCACCGTGTCCAAAGACACGGATATCACTTCCCCCTCCACTTGTTTGACCCACCGATTTATGATATGCATTTAACAGAAATCATGCCAATCATGTTTAATTATTAACATACACTGGATTTATCATCAGCCATATCCTTTTATGCCACATACACCAAATATGCCATGCATCAACATGCATCATAATCAGGCTCATATCGACAAGGACTTACCTGAATCCATGCTCATACCCTTAAGGTATTAAATCCACATCTACATAAATCTGGTTTAGCATACACAATTTATATTAGCATTTTTATTAATTATAGGGTGTGTATGTACACACCTGTTACTAACGTGAATCCTAGATCCCGAAGATCCGATCTACTGAGTTAGATCCCTTGCCCCTAAACGCCCTTGAGTGCTAGCCACAGCACACGCTTTGTGAATTTGCTTCACCTTCCAAGACCGATTGCTAGAGAAATAGAGGGTTGGATTGAGTACTTCAAAATCCCAGAGTACCTTCACAAATCGATTGAAAAAGAAAATCTCGAAGAGATATATACCCACTTGATATTCGGCCAAAGTGAATCAAATAGGAGGAAGGGAATTTTGACACACCAATGGAGTATGTTCGGCTAGAGAGAAAGAAAGAAATAATGAGAAAAGGGAGATAGGAGTTTCGACAGCAAGAGTGGAGGATATTTGGCAAAGAAAGGGTAGAGAGGGTTTCAATTTTTAGCAACCAAAAAGAAGAGAAGTAGAGGATTAATGGTGGTTTCGGTTTTGAGAAAGAATGAAAAGGAGAGAAAGAAAAAGATAGAAGATGAGAGAGTAGAGAAATTCGGCTACTTGCAAAAGAAAAAAAGAAAAAACCAAATGATGAATAGGTGCCTTAAGGGAATTGGCACTCTCCCCTATACTCGGCCTCTTAGCCGTCCCTCCTCTTCAACAAGGAGTTCAAAATTCGACCACCTCCTAAAATGCTCCGGCCACTAATTCAAACAAATTTGAATTAATCAACTTCCTAAATTTTCTCTCGCCAATCCTTTGAATATTATTCAAATAAAATCCTTATTATCCTGAAGGAATTTGAATTGAGCACTTTCTCTCTCTCTCTTGCCGTTAAAATAAAAAGCGTAAAAAGGGAATTACAACTTCGAACATAGGCTCCTTGCTCCCTTGGTGGCATCAATTCCGGCATCTAAGTGGCATCTCCTTGCCACTTTTCTAAGGCCTCATTAGTGTTAAATATTCCTTTTTAAAACTTGTAACCCCTATCTACTATGGTCCCTTGCCTTTAAAGCTTACAAATAAAATTTTTTTTCTACCACTCGAGCCTACTCAAGGTCCATAACCAAGTCCTATTACACTACAAATAACATCACAACAATCCATTCACAAGCAAAAATAATTCAATCACCCATAACCCCAAATTCGAGGATGTTACAGCTTCTACCCCTTAAAAATAATTTGACCTCAAAATTACCCGATCGGAAAAGTTGGGGGTATTGTTGCGCATCACATCCTCGGGTTCCCATGTGGCTTCCTCCGACCATGGTTTCGCCATAAGACTTTCACCAAAGGTACTAACTTCCCACGAGAACTTTGACATCTCGATCTAAGATCCGGTGGTTCCTCCTCGAAAGATAAGTCCGAATTTACCTCAATTTCGCTCATCGCACAACGTGTGATGGATCCGACCGATATCGCCTAAGCATAGACACATGAAAACGTCATGAATCGACTCAACTCTCACTGGCAAATCGGTGATAAGCTATCGGTCCCACTCGCTTAATATCAGATATGGCCCGATGAACCTAGGGCTTAGCTTCCCTTTCCGTCCAAATCTCAATACCTTCTTCCAAGGTGACACCTTCAGAAAAACTTTATCTCCTATTGCATATTCCATATCCTTGCGCTTAAGATCAGCATAAGACTTCTGCCTATCTGACGCTTCCTTGAGACGAGCCCGAATTATCTTAACTTTATCTTCAGTTTCTGCCACCAACTCGGGACCCAAAACTTGTCATCCACCCAACTCCGTCCAACACGATGGAGTACGGCATTTCGTCCATATAGTGCTTCATAGGGTGCCATCTGGATACTCGCTTGATAACTATTGTTATAAGCGAATTCTACCAACGGTAGGTACTCCTCCCAACTACCACTAAAATCTAAAACACAACCTCTCAGCATATCTTCTAAAATCTGTATGATCCTTTCCAATTGTCTGTCAGTTTGCGGGTGAAAAGTCAGGTGAAGTCCAACCTCGCTCCCAAAGCGATGCAAAGCTCCCCAAAACCTTGATGTAAACCTCTGATCCCTATCCGAGATAATTGATGTTGGCACCCCATGCAATCTTACTATCTTAGCCACATACAATTTTGCTAGCCTCTGCTTAATAATCCACCTCTATTGGGATGAAATGAGTGACTTGGTTAGTCGATCCACAATTACCTGCATCGAGTCTTTCTTACTAGGCGTGAGGGTAGCCACGACAAAGTCCATGATGATCCTTTCCCATTTCTCTTGAGGGATCTTCACCGTTGAAGTAAACCCGATGGTGGCGATGTTTAGCCTTAACTCGCTGACATGTCGACACTTTCCCACGAATTCGTTACCTCGCGCAAATTTCGCCACCGTAGCTGTTTTAGCAAATCTCCATACATCTTGTTACCTCCGGGATGCATAGCGATGGGTGCTATGTGCATCCGAAGAATTCTTTGCCTCAATTCTACATCTTTGGCATACAAGCTCACCCTTGAAAGTATAGTATTCCATCACGGTCAAACTATACCCTTCTAAACCACTATCTTGAACTTGCAATCTCCACGCATTCAAACTTTCATCTACTAACTGCTTTTTCCTTAATCTCCTCGATCCAAGTCACTTAACTTGCGATTCGCCAGCAGACTTCCATCGTCAGATAAGCCGAGGTGAGCAAACATCGCCTTAAATGCATCACGACCTTAGGCTCATTAACGTCTACCACTACGTTAGCCTTGCCCGGATGGTACTCAATTGAACAATCGTAGTCCTTCAATAGCTCAATCCATCGGCGCTGCCTCAAGTTCAAATCCTTCTGAGTCAAAAGATACCTCAGAATTTTGTGATCCGTGTAAACTATCGACTTCTCCCCATACAATTAATGCCTCCATATTTTCAAAGCGAAGACTACTGCCGCTAATTCCAAATAGTGCGTCGAATAGTTAACCTCATGCGGTCTTAGCTGACGGGACGCATAGGCCACTACCTTCCCTTCCTGCATCAACACAAATCCCAAACCAGTATGGGACGCATCACAATAAACCGTGAATAACTTCTCTGCCTCAGTCAGACTCGAACTGGAGCTTAGTCAGAATCTTCCTTAGCTTGTCAAAACTTTCTTGCCGCTTCTCGACCATACAAATGGAACTCCTTTCCTTAATAACTTAGTCAACGGTGCCACGATTAAAGAGAATCCTTCCACAAATCTTCGATAGTACCCAAATGCACCGTAAAACTCTAAATTTCTACCACTGACCTAGGCGATTTCCAATCCAACACTGCTCAACCTTGCGAGGGTCCACTCTAATCCTTCACCGATACTACGTGACCTAAGAAAGCCACCTCCTTAAGCCAAAATTTGCACTTCTGAATTTGGCAAATAATCGCTTCTCCTCAAGCTTGTAAACTATACGCAAATGCATATCATGCTCCTCCTCCGCTTTTGAGTAAACCAATATGTTGTCTATAAACACCACAACAAATTGATCCAAGTATCGCTTTGAAACACCCTATTCATTAAGTCCATGAATGCCGGTCGTTGGTCAACCCAAATGGCATCACCAAAACTCGTAATGCCCATACCGAATGCGAAATGCCGTTTTGTGAACATCAACCTCCTTCACTTTAAGTTGATGATACCCCGACCTAAGATCTATCTTTGAGAAAATTGATGCACCTTTCAGTTGGTCAAACAAGTCATCAATCCAGGGTAACGGATACTTGTTTTTGATCGTTAACTTGTTTAGTTGGCGGTAGTCGATACACATCCGCATTGAATCGTCCTTCTTCTTGACAAACAGTACAGGTGCTCCCCACGGAGATATACTTGGTCGGATAAACCCTCGGTCCAAGAGCTCTTGAATTTGTGCCTTCAGCTCCACCAACTCCTTCGGCGCCATTCAGTATGGTGCTATAGACACTGGCGCCGTTCCGGGCAACAAGTCTATACCGAATTCCACTTCTCGATCCGAAGGTAGACCCGAAAGTTCTTCTGGAAATACATCAGTGAATTCCCTTACTGTTCGGATATTCTCCACTGCCGACTCCTTAGTCTCCAAGGCACATATTCAAACCAAAAATGCCTCACAACCCTTCATGACCATCTTCTCCGCCTTCAGTGCAGAGACCACATTTGATAGGCATTCCCTTCTGATACCTATCATTACTACCTCCTCGCCTTCCATCGTTCTCAACACCATGTGCTTAGCCACGCAATCCAAACTGGCTTGGTACCTCACCAGCCAATCTATTTTGAGTATCAGATCGAACTCCTTAAACGATAGTTCCATCAAATCCGCTAAGAACACTACCCTTTGGAGTTCTAGGGGTACATCCCTATATAATTTGCTTACTTCTACAGAGTGACCTAAAGGGCTAATTACTGTCATCTCCCTAGAAGTAGTCTCAAAGTCTAGGTTCATAGTCTCTACTATGCTACTAGCCACGTATGAATACGTCGAACCCACATCAATTAATGCAACATATGAAAGACCAAAAATTAGGAACGCATTGCATTATGGCGTGCAGTGCCACCCTCCTCTCGACGCCTCGCTGCGTAGACTAAACCAGACTGCCTTGCCTCTGTGTTGCCTGCACCTCTGTCCGGTATTCTGTGATCTCGACTAGAATCGTTGCCTCCTCTACCATTACCACGACCTCTCTGTGGTGGTCCTTCATTTCTAACCTGAGCACTGCTTCGACCCTCGAGCTGATTCTTAGCTAACTTCCGAGCAGGTCCCTCACACTGATCCAATGATCCACATTCAAAGCATCCTCTTTCACCGATCCAACATCCTCTCCAATGTGATTTCCCACAATGATTACACGAGTGGTCTCGATTCAGCGCCTATGGGCCTCCTCGCTTGATTCGCCCATTCGCCTAGCCTCTTTGTGCATTACTACCCGATCCAAATGATCCAAAACCTCTCTTCGCTTGTTCCTTTCAGTAGTTCATCTCAGACTCTTTGATCCCTCGCCTACCTTAGCCTTTTCCACTAGGAGAGAAACCCACGCCTCTTTGTGGAGCAATCAAGAACCTTAGATCATCCCTAAGTCCGTCTTTTAAAGTGGACACAACGTTCATGCTCTGTTGACACAATTCCGAGCATAACGGCTCAAACCTCAAAAATTCTACCTCATACTCGACACGGACTTATTCCTTGCACCAACCTCGAAAGGCTTTCCTCGTGCATCAATGTAGTGGTGCCCACATACTTCTTCCGATATGCTATTTTGAAGTACTCCCAAGTAAAATCATCTGCCAGTAGCACCATCCCAAATCGTGAGCCATCACTGATATGACTCATCCTTTAGAAGCGACACCGCTCCTTTCAGCTTCTCCTCATTCGTCAGGTCGAGATCATCCATGATCCTCTCAACGATTCCAACCAATACTCTGCAGACTTGGGTGCCACACCGATACACCGGAATACCTCAATTCCGTTGGCTCGGAGTCGCTCGGTCTGATTTTGAGCTCTCATACCTCCACTTGCCCTAGCCACCATCTCAAGGACTCAGAACACCGCTATGAGCATCTTGCCTCACCTCCCGTCGATCCTCGCTCCTCAAGACCAAAGGTTGGGGTGGTGGTGGGTGGCACCTCATTCTCGACCACTCGACCGACCTAACGAGTTACGACATGGTCATCCCGCCTCATCAAGGCCCACGACGGCCACGTCCTCTAGAGCTCCTTTCTAACTATCGCGCTTTAATCGATTAAGAAATTTTATGGATTAGTACTTGTTTCATTGATTAACCACAAGGAACTTTACTACAGAGTTTAGAAGTTGTTCTTTCGATCAATCAAAGGTTCAAGTCCTCTACCCTAGTTCACAGAAAAGCACATCCATTCCCTAGTACCTTTCATACACATTCACTCTTCGGACATTTCTGTCCGTCCTATCCCAGAGGTATTTTCGTCATTTTCCTACAGGGTATATTTGTAATAAACCAGGGAAATTTTGAAAACTTTAATAAATCAGGACATTTTGGAATTTCCAAAATGGGAGGGTATTTTCAAAAATTTATCAAATTAAAGGTATGGCAGAATTTTGGAAACTAGGGGTATTTTGGTAATTTCGTCAATCAGGGGTAATTTTGTAAATTTCCAAGGTCAGGGTATTATTTTGGAAATACAAGATTTTTGGAATGCTTTTGCAAAGTAAGAAAATATTATTAAAATCGGGGTAATACGGTAATTTCAGAAACCAAGGGCATTTTCGTAATTTTGCCACTAGGGCATTTTGGTAATTTTGTAAGTAAAAAATATTTGAAATTTCTTCCAAAAATAAATTTTTTGCTACTATTTAAAAGGGTACTTAATAATTTTCAAACTAAAGTTTTCATAAAACATGGCTAATCCCTTTCGTGTTTTATTTATCGTGTTTAGCCTATGACCGAGTCCCTTGGTTAGGGTGAACCGAAGCTACGCACTGTAGGATTCTGCGAAGAGGAGGTGAGTCACTAGGGCGCTTAAGTACCTGTGCTCTTGGGATCCAATCCTAGACATGCGCATAGGGGTTACCACACCCCAACTCTACGACTTAGTCCTAGGTTTGTTTAATTAGGCGC
Source organism: Gossypium rotundifolium (assembly GCA_025506655.1). Lineage (NCBI taxonomy): Eukaryota > Viridiplantae > Streptophyta > Magnoliopsida > Malvales > Malvaceae > Gossypium > Gossypium rotundifolium. The sequence goes on from CP106723.1 coordinate 113,396,710, forward strand.
TTAAAGTCTTATGTACTTTGTTGGGGTAAACTAGTCCTAGGGTTCAACACTTATCCTACTATCTACGCTCCATACCTACCCTTCTACAGATAATAATTCACACAGTAGTTAAGAGTACTTACCTGGGCGGATTGGTGCCGGAGACTCGCTACCATGCTGTCTAAAACCAAAACCATTTCCACAAAGGCCTACCAAAACATTTTGGGCCTTGGGCCCCCACAGCCAAACTTTGAACCTGGCTCTGATACCAATTTTGTAACACCCCAAACTCGGCCCAAACATTATGACCGAATTCAGTATGTTACAGAGGGAAAACATTTTGAAAACCCTTTTTTTTTCGATTCCATCTTTGGCAAAAACGTTTCACTTTTAATAGGATATTATCTTGTTTAAAACCATTGGGGTGTATGAAGAAAACCACACTTAGTTTTGTTGTTAAGAATCTATTTAGGTCATGTTGTTACCAATTATATCATATGTACCCGATGGCACAAAAAAAAAACATTTACGTTTGAATTTAAGAAAACTTGTTTAACCATTTTAAAGTCATTAGGTAGTTTAAACAAATCATCCAAACATGTAAAATAATCAAAATGAAATCTTAGGAGGCCTTATTACAACTTAAACAAATAAAACCAAAAATAAAATGAAAATAATTCAAAGTTCATTTAAACCACATTTTCACTGCATAGCCACCTCGAGTTCATCCGGCTCCTCATCCGCGATCTGCGAGTCACCTGAAAGGTTAAAGGAAAAGGTGAGTCACCAAGACTCAATGTGTAACCCTTCCCGGTTTAATGTAACATCATACACAAATCATAACTAAATTTAACATGCACCCAACCTAGCCATCCAAAACAACTTTTCTACCCCGTGGTACCAAACCACCGGTGGTGCTAAACCACTGTGACCCAAAGTCACGATATCCATCAATATTGTGGTGCCAAACCACCGTGACCCAAAGTCACAATTAATAAGTTGTGGGGCCAACCCGTGTGATGCCAAATCACCTGGCGACGATCCCAAAATATCAACTGTGGGGCCAACCCATCGTGGTGCTAAGCCACTGGACAAGTCGCTATGAGGTGCCAAACCTCCGTGACCCAAAGTCACGAAATGTGGTACCAAACCACCTTTGTCCAAAGACACGGATATCACTTCCCCCTCCACTCGTTTAACCCACCGATTTATGATATGCATTTAACAAAAATCATGCCAATCATGTTTAATTATTAACATACACTGGATTTATCATCAGCCATATCCTTTTATGCCACATACACCAAATATGCCATGCATCAACATGCATCATAATCAGGCTCATATCGACAAGGACTTACCTGAATCCATGCTCATACCCTTAAGGTATTAAATCCACATCTACATAAATCCGGTTTAGCATACACAATTTATATTAGCATTTTAATAATTATAGGTGTGTATGTACACACATTACTAACGTGAATCCTAGATCCCAAGATCGATCCTCTTGAGTTAGATCCTTGCCCCTAAACGCCTTGAGTGCTAGCCACAAGACACGCTTTGTGAATCTACTTCACCTTCCAAGATCGATTGCTAGAGAAATAGAGGGTTGGATTGAGTACTTCAGAATCCCTGTAACACCCTAAATTAAGGGTTGTTTGTAATTCAATTAATTCCCCATGTGTATGCTTGAAGAAATAAATTTTATGTTTTCTAGACATGTTTTAAGGGTCTAGTCATAACCCCGAATTAGGTCAGATTTGGAATTAAAAATTTCTTTTTAAGGGTTTAAAAGGAAGGAGCTTGGAGATAGGGGTTAAGGGGAATTTTGGGTGAAACATGACTCAAGGAATTAAGTGGCAGAGTGGCTAGCTTGCGCCACTTAAAGGCTTAGGGGTGATGAATGGGAGGTCTTGGGTTCGATTCTTGGAAAGGGGGATTGCATTTTGTTTTGGGTTTTTGGGGCATTAAAGGAAGAGGCCTAGTAAGGAAGGCCTTAAAATTAAATGAAGGGGGTTCTATGACATGAAAGTCAAATGGGAAGAGTGGCATGGGGTGTTTAAGGGAGGCTGCAGCAGTGAGGTCTTTGGTTCGAGCCTAAGAAGCAGCAATCAGTTTTATTTTTTTATGCAAAATGGCGTGAAAAGGTAATGAGCTGATGGCATGTTTGTGGACTCTTAACTTGATAAGGATAAAGCTTATTTTTTTTTTTTGCACTTATTCGGCTGGAAGAGAGTAGTATTAGTAAGTTTATTTTCATTTAAATTGTATAAAGAGAGGATAGGAGATTAAAGTAAGATAAATCTTGCATTATCTTTGATAATTAAAGGCTGGAAATTATCACCATAGGGAGGGGTGTTGGCCGAACATTGGACTCCTTGGGGGGCTATCCATAATCGACTTTGTTATAGCAAGGGGGTGCCAAAAACTCATCAATTTTTCTTTTCTTTTTGTTGCTGCCAAATTCTCCCTAGCCTCTCTTGCCAAAATTCTTCCAAAAGTTCTCTTCTTCTCTTCTTCTACTTAGCCAAACCTACCCCCTCCTTCACTAAAAATTTGCACCTTCCAATTGTGTTGGCCGAATCTCCTCCCCCCTAACTAAGTGCTGCCGATTTCAATAGTTTGGTAAGGGTAATCTTTTCTTGACCGATTTTGTGTAGTGACTTTACTACACTTCTTTCTTCATTTTAAATCTTAGTATTAAAACCTCGTTTTTATTCTTTGAAGGAGCCGAAAGCTAGTGACATCAATTACGGTGCCGAATATTGGTGTGACTTGCCAAATCCATCATTAAGGTAAGGGGCCACACTCTCTTTTAGGATTAAGTTTATGGCCGAATGGCCTATGACTCTTAATGATGTACTTAAATCAATTGTAGGGAAGCCATAGCCGATTGAGGGAAGCTTTCGGGTTTTATTTTCCAAAGGTGAGTTGGTAAGCACATTCGGCCAAGGGCCTTTTGATAAAAGTTTACGTTTAAATGTCGAAACTAATATGTGCCATGAATTTAGGGGCTAATTAAGGTTTCGGGATTTGTTTGGAAATCAAATCCGTTCTAGGTAAGTGCCGCAAGAGCCCTTGGTATTTATTTTGGTTTGGCCGAATGGTCCATAGCACTAATTTTGGTAATTGGCCGAATATAGGGTCAAGATCTAGCACTAAAGATTGAAAACTTCGGGATCTAGGAATTTGGTAGAGAAACAGTGAGTAAAAACTCACTACACACTTTATTAATTTACATGACTTTATTGTTTGCTGTTAATCTTTTTGGTTGTGATTAGCTTGTGGCATAATCATGGTTGCTTGTAAGTCCCCTAACTTGTGATCTATGATATAAGGTTGAGTTTGCCATCACATGCTATGTTGTACTTAGTGCATGATATATATATGGGATTATGATATTGTATGTAAGCATGATGATGGTGGGATTGATGAGAGGAGGGGGATAATTTTATGGACTGTCGCCAGTGGTTTTGACCACAAGATGGGTTGGCCCCATCAGATTATTTGTGACCTATGGTCATCAGTGGTTTTGACCATACCGATTGATAATTTGCGACTAAGTCCAAGTGGTTTGGTGCCACCAGTGGTTTTGACCACACTTGATTATTTGTGACCTATGGTCATCAGTGGTTTTGACCACATGATGGGTTGGCCCCATCATTAAATTTGTGACACTAGTCACCAGTGGTTTTGACCACTAGTGGTTTTGACCACACGGGGTAGAAAAGGAGTATGGATGGCTAGTTGGGTTGCATGTGCATGTTTATTAATGAATTGTGTATGAGTTGTATTTTTCGGGTGGAGGATTCACACACTGAGTCTTGGTGACTCACCCCTTCCCTTAACATTTTGCAGATGAGTAGAACGCAGAGATGGAGCCGGAGAGGACTCGAGGCGGCCATGCTTGTCGATGGATTTAAGTTCATTTTATTAAAGTTAATATTATTTATTTTCTAAGTTTTTATTTTGGGTTGTAATAAGGCCGCTAATTATTGTTTGGATGTTTACTTTATTGCTTTATTTTACTCATGTTATACTACAAATGGAATCTTATAAATATTAAGTGAACCGGTTAAAAGCAACTTTTTCAACTAAGTAACTTCTACGAGTTTTTCAAAGATGTTACCATCGGGTAACAAAAATAAACCAAGTCAACTATAACCTTGACGACTTTAAAATATTACATGATCAACCGTTTTCAAAAAGGGTTTATCAACCCAACTGTTTTTATAAAAAGCCCAACTAAGTTTTCAAACACCGTTTTCATACCTTAGCCAAATTTTATCAAGTTTTCACCAAATTTTCAAAATGATTCAAATTATTTTACTCCGTGACATACCAGATCCAGTCGGGACTCATGGGCCGGGTTTGGGGTGTTACAATCCGAGTACCTTCACAAATCGATTGAAAAGAAAATCCGAAGAGATATATACCCACTTGATATTCAGCCAAAGTGAATCAAATAGGAGGAAGGGAATTTTGGCACACCAATGGAGTATGTTGGCTAGAGAGAAAGAAAGAAATAATGAGAAAAGGAGATAGGAGTTTGGTGGCGAGGTGGAGGATATTCGGCAAAGAAAGGGTAGAGAGGGTTTGATTTTTAGCAACCAAAAGAAGAGAAGTAGAGGATTAATGGTGGTTTCGGTTTGAGAAAGAATGAAAAGGAGAGAAAGAAAAAGATAGAAGATGAGAGAGTAGAGAAATTCGGCTACTTGCAAAAGAGAAAAAGAAAAAGAACCAAATGATGAATAGGTGCCTTAAGGGAATTCGGCACTCTCCCCCCTATACTCAGTCTCTTAGCCGTCCACTCCTCTTCAACAAGGAGTTCAAAATTCGGCCACCTCCTAAAAATGCTCCTGGCCACTAATTCAAACAAATTTGAATTAATCAACTTCCTAAATTTTCTCTCTGCCAACCCTTTGAATATTATTCAAATAAAATCCTTATTATCCTGAAGGAATTTGAATTGAGCACTTCTCTCTCTCTTGCCGTCAAAATAAAGAAGCGAAAAAAGGAATTCCATAACTCGAACATAGGCTCCCTTGCTCCCCTTGGTGGCGTCAATTCCAGCATCTAAGTGGCATCTCCTTGCCACTTTTCTAAGGCCTCATTAGTGTCAAATATTCCCTTTTTAAAACTTGTAACCCCTATCTACTATGGTCCCTTGCCTTTAAAGCTTACAAATAAAAATTTTTTTCTACCACTCGAGCCTACTCAAGGTCCATAACCAAGTCCTATTACACTACGAATAACATCACAGCAATCTATTCACAAGCAAAAATAATTCAATCACCCATAACCCCAAATTCAGGATGTTACAATTATGCCATTTAAATTTTTATTGACAAGCCTTGCCAAAGTGCCATTTTTTCATGGGAATTATTAAGAATTGTGCCATTAATGTTTTATTCACAAGCTTCACAAGAGTGCCATTTTTTCATGGGAATTGTGAGGCTTGTGAATAAAAAGCCAATGGCACAATTCCCATAAAAAAATAGGTCTCGTTTTCTTCTTAATATTGGTGAATCAAAATGTAAAGGTAAAAGGATGACTGAACATTATTCTTTTGACAGATTTAATTCTATGCCAATAAGTTAATTAGGTTTCCTTTTGATCTTTCAAAGTTAAATGGGAAATCTCTTTATCTGAATACAACAAAGTCAAAATGAGGATCCCAATCTTTGAAGTTCAATTTTCTTTTAGGAAAGCAAACATCAAAATATAAAAGAATCAAGCATAAAAACAAGTACAATAAATATGCACTTTGAAAGTAGCATAAACTAAATACAACAACAACAACAATTAATATTTCTATCTCATAAATAAGTTGATATCTGAAAATAAGAAAATAAGAAAATAGCTACAAACATTTAATACCAAACCTCTACATCAACTATGAACAACTTAAAATTTTTCTCCACAACTTTACTTACACGCTAAAGAGATTTAAAAGACTACCATGAACTAGGCTTGATCCCAAGAAGAGGTCACAAAATCTTAGCCAATATTCAAACAATAAAGAAGAAAAATGTAGCACCCCTTACCCGAGCTCATAACTAAATCCAAGCAAAATGTCACAACTTCGAGTTAATCATTTCAAAGGTTTAAATTATTCATTCATGTTCCAGTCATAGTTCAAGTCTATTTAACGTTATGTAAATGTTCTTATACCATTTCTAAACTTTCTTTATAACCTGGTTTCGATTGGAGGTTGTTCGAGGTCTTTTTTAAAGCAAAGCGAGAAAATTTTTAGTCACTAGGCTATATGTCTCGAGACAAGAATCTATATGTCTCCAGACATTAATCTAGTATTGCAGCAATTTTGGTTCGAAATTTGTTTGTCTCGAGACAAAAGTGCATATGTCTCGAGACATGGCCCTGAGACCATATTATTTTAGATTTGAAGTTAACTTGTCTCGAGACTTAGAATATGGGATCCACAAATCAAGTTATAAACATTTCTTAAATAATATCTAAACATCCTCATGTCATTTTCATACATTATTGGTCACTTTTCAAGCTTAAAATTACATTAAAGGTCAATCAATCTTCACAAGTTCATTTTAACTTCTCTTACATATTAGCAATTTTATCACTTATAACAACTTCTTAGCATTACAACTCTTATACTATTTTCCTTCTCCTCCTCTCCATTTCGCAACCTATATGCACATGTATACATATACGAGAATATTTGAATTTTAGTATAACATGTCTATATGTAATATGAATTATTCTTTCACCACTACACCAAAACAGACTTTTAGTGGCATTTTTAGTGGCGTTTTAATGAAAAACGCCGCAAATATTATACATTACCGGCGTTTGAAAGAAAACGCCGCAAAAAATTGAGCAATAGCGGTGTTTATTTTCAAAACGCCACTAAAAAGGAGAAATAGCGGCATTTTTTTCCCAAACGCCGCTAAAGATCAAAGAATTAGTGGCACTTCTGAAAAAACACCGCTAAAGATCAGAGCATTAACGGTGCTTCTAAAAAATGCCGCTAAAGATCGGAGCATTAGCGGCGCTTCTAAAAAATGCCGCTAAAGATCGGAGCATTAGCGGCGCTTCTAAAAAACGCCGCTAAAGATCGGAGAATTAGCGGTGCTTTTAAAAAAAACGCGGCTAAAGATCGGAGCATTAGCGGTGCTTCTAGAAAAATGCCGCTAAAGGTTTGAGCATTAGCGGCGCTTTTAAAAAAACGCCGCTAAAGATCGGAGCTTTAGCGACGCTTCTAAAAAACGCCGCTAAAAATTAATTTATTTTAAGGTCTATGTAAGCATTAACATTCTATTTTAATTACTTTTGTCCCTTATAAAATTTATATTTAGGGTTTAGTCACTATAAGAAAACTGACTTTATATATATTATAGTTTAAATTATTTAATTTCTTATATATATATATTAAAATTATAATTATAGTTTAAATTATTTTAGAGATAATAGATAAGCTTTATATATATTAAAATTAAAAAATTGGTAACCCATGCATCAGAGAGAAACAAAATTAATTAGTAAATTGAAAATGTTATTTAAATTTCCTAAAATATTGAAAGAATATATAATATTGAAAGGTTCACGGGTTTAGGCCGGTTTAGGGTTTATCGAATGAAGATGAATATCAAATTTGATTTAATCATTAAAAATTATAAAAATATATGCTATAAAATGGTGAGATTGTATTTTTACTTACAAATTAATTTTAGCCCTAACAAAACTGATTGTGCATCTGCTTATCCGAAACCCTAAACCTTAAATTTGAAAAAATTTGAAAGTAAAACATAGAAAAATATTTGTTAAAGATGAAAAAATTTATTAAATAATTTCTTATATAATCGTAAAAGAGATAGTATTAATTTTAAAATTTTGAATTAATTGTCATGATAATTTAGGGTTTATGTTTTAATTTAGGTATATAGTTTATGGTTTAATCTTTATGGTTTAGGATTTAGGGTTTATGATTTAGAGTTTAAGATTAAGGTAGGTTAGTTTAGGGTTTAGGCCGGGTTTATAGTTTAATTTTAGTATTTTAGATGTATGTGGTTTAGGTTTCTTCGCTTAAACCATATCGAATAATAAAGTTAGAGTCTTAGTGTTTAGGATTTAAGTATTAGGATTTTGATAAAATAGATAAAAATCATATTATTTTAGGGCTTAGGCAAGCAATTATGTAACACCCCAAACCCGGTCAATACGCCATGCCCGAATCTGGAATGCCATAGAGGAAAACGTTTTGAAGAAAATTGAGTTACCGATTAAATTTTAGTGATAAACTCTTTGTTGTTCTATATTTGTTGAAAACAGGAGTATAACAAGTTAAAAATTGATAATTTACTTTGAAATTCGTAAATAAATCTTTTAAAACTTAGTTGTCAATCCATAGGTTAGAAAACATTTATGTCATTTTAAGAAAAACTCAATTATTACTTTGAAAACCGCTTGCATTTGTGTGTAGAAACTTCAATTTGGAAATCATCTAAGTTGTCGAAAACATTTAAGTTGTAATTTTACTATCAAACGATTTATATTACCCGGTGGTAAGATTTTGAAAACCATTGCATTTTTATAATTTAGAGAACTTTGGGCTCAATTATTAAATCAACCATGATATTTATTTAGCCATGTTTAAAACAAGTCCAAAGCATAAAAATAATCCAAAAACATAATTAAAGAGGCCTTATTACAAATCCAAATAAAGATGTTAACCAAATTAGAATTAAATAAAATACCCAAATCAAGTTCATGTAAACCGAATTTTATTGCATGGCCTCCTCGAGTTCATCCGGCCTCATCCGCGATCTACGAATCACCTGAAAAGATAAGGGAGAAGGTGAGTCACCAAGACTCAGTGCATAAATCCTTCCCCCGATTAATGCAACATACTTACACAATTCATAACCAAGTAATGTAAATAATGCACCCAACCTAGCCATCCATAACTCCTTTTCTACCCCGTGTGGTGCCAAACCACTGGTGACCCAAAGTCACGATATCCAATAATGTGGTGCCAAACCACTAGTGACCCAAAGTCATGAATAATCCATCTGTGGGGCCACCCCACGTGTGATACCAAATCACTGGCAACGATCCCGTAATATCAAATGTGGGGCCAACCCACTGTGGTGCTAAGCCACTGGGACGAGTCGCTATGAGGTGCCAAACCTCTGGTGTGCAAAAGACACGAAATAACTGTGGTACCAAACCACTGGAGGTGCCAAACCTCTGGTGTCCCAAAGACACGGATATCAAATCCTTCCCCCTCCTCTCATATCACCCATATCAATGCAACATTTAAACAAATCATGCCTTTATGCTTTATTAGAAATCACATAGGAAATTAATCATAAATCGTATCATCATGCATCATATTGCAAAAGTCATATCGAAATGGACTTACCCGATTTCTTGCTCATACCCTTACGGTATCATATTGAGAATCTCATAGCTTTTGGCTTTAACAACATGATTAGAATATTTACATATTTGTATTACCGAGTTATGAAGTGTGTAAGGTACACACCTGATAATAGCGAAATCACTAAATCCCGAAAGCCTGATCTACCGCACTAGATCTCCTTGTTCAACATTCGGCCAACCCCCCTAGACACCCATACTGTCCACATTCATGGACAATTAGACATTAAAAAGCTTCCAAAAACCTCACCTTAAACCAAGCCTTATGTCCCCTATCCTTCCTTAATCCATATGATTCCTTTCCCAAAGTTCAAGCTTTCCTAATTTACTATTCAACTTGCCATAAAAATTGAAAGTCCAACTTACCAAATGCAAAACATGGCTGACACTTAATGCAATGATGCATAAAATAAAGTCTTCCAAATGCAATCCATGCTACTCGAACCACTTCCCTCAAGCAACCTTTCATGCGTCATAACCACCTTGCCACTAACTCCTCATGTGCTAGAATATAACACTTAAATTAACTTAAGTGTCGTGTTCAACTAATCCACTTCACTAAATTTTTAATACTAAGAATTATTCTAGCTTCATAAATAAAATCAAGCCTTCACAAGACTATGCCAAACACAAAAAATTCATACCCGAGCCAACACAAATAACAAGATAATACTCTAATTTTTCCTAAAGCTCAAGGTCCAATTGGCCCAATCCTACTAGGCCCAATTTCGGATGTTACAATTCTACCCTCCTAAAAAATTTCGTCCTCGAAATTACCCGATCAAAAGAGTTGAGGGTACCGCGCCTCATTGCATCTTCCTGCTCCCACGTAGCTTCTTCACGCCATGGTTTCGCCATAAAACCTTCACTAAAGGAACCGACTTTTACGCATAACTTTCACATCTCGGTTTAGAATCAGACCGTTCTTCTTCTATCGTCAACTGACTCACTTATTTCTCCATCGCCACGACATGTGATGGATCGTAACGATAGCGTCTAAGCATGGAGATATGGAACACATCGTATCCGACTCACTCTGCTGCAACTCGGTGATAGGCTATCGTCCCACTCGTCTCAACACCTTATACGGTCCAATAAACCTTGGACTCAACTTGCCTTTTCTCCCAAATCTTAACACTTTCTTCCATGGCGAGACCTTCAAAAACCTTGTCACCCACGGCAGACTTTATATCCCTCCGCTTGAGATCGCATATGACTTCGCCATCCGAAGCTTCCTTCAAACGAGCCCGGATCAACTTCACCTTATCCTCGGTTTCGCAACCAACTCTAGTCCTAACATCCGACGCTCACCCAACTCATCCAAAGATGTAGGTGTGCGACACCTCCTACCATACAATGCCTCATATGGTGCCATCTTAATGCTTGCTCGATAACTATTGTTGTATGCGAACTCAGCTAATGGTAAAAACTCTTTCCACCGCCTCAAGTCCAAAACACAACCTCTCAACATATCTTCTAAAATTTGTATAACCCTTTCCGATCGCCGTCGACTGTGGATGAAATGTCAGATCGAAATCCAACGCGCATCCAAAGCTTGATGTAACGCTCTCCAAAACCTCGACGTAAATCTAGGATCTCTATCCGAGATGATCGACACTGGCACACCGTGCAACCTTACTATCTCCGCCACATACAACTTAGCTAACTTCTGAAGTGAGTAATCCACCCTTACCGGAATGAAATAATCTGACTTAGTCGATGATCCACAATCACCCAAACTGAATCCTTTTTACTCGGTGTAAGGGTAATCCACCGACAATGTACATAGTGATCATTTCCCACTTCCACTGTGGAATCTTCACCGGCTTAAGTAACCCAGACGGAGAATCGATGTTCAGCCTTGACCTGCGACATGTCGACATTTACCCACAAACTCGCCATTACCTCGCCTGCACTGCCACCAAAATTGCTCTCTTAAATCCGATACATCTTGCTACCTCCGGGATGCATAGCGATGAGGTCGCTATGCGCGTCCAAGAATTTTTCGCTTAAACTCGACATCCTTGAGATACAAGCTCTCCCTTGAAAACATAATACTCCATCACAGACAAACTATAACCCTCTAAATTACCATCTCGAACTTGTAACCTCCGAGCATTCAAACCATTATCTCCTAACTGCTTTTCTTGATCTCGCTCTAACCAAGTCGGGCTTGACTTGTAATTTCGCTTAAAAGACTCCCATCGTCGATAAACTAAGACGAGCAAACATTGATCTTAAGTCCGATATAACCTTATGGCTTAACGCTCGCCACCACGTTAGCCTTGCCCGGATGATACTCAATCGAGCGAATGTAGTCCTTCAACAACTCAATCCATCTGCACGCCTCAAATTAAATCCTTCCGAGTCAAAAGATACTTTAGACTCTTGTGATCAATATAGACTATCGATTTCTCTCGTACAAATAGTATCTCCAAATCTTCAAGGTGAAAACCATCGCAGCCTAATTCCAAGTCATGCGTCGGATAGTTAACCTCATGTGGTCTCAACTGCCGAGATGCATAAGCCACTACCTTTCCTTCCTACATCAAGACACATCCCAAGCCAAGATGTGATGCATCACAAGAACCGTGAATTCCTTGCTCCGCCTTCATGTCGATCAAACCGAGCTTCGTTAGAATCTTCTTTAACTTGTCGAAACTTCCTTGATGCTTCTCGGTCCACACAAATGGAACTCCTTTCCTCAATAACTTGGTCATTGGTGCTGCGAACAAAGAAAATCCCTCTACAAATCTTCGGTAATACCCCGCCAGACCTAGAAAACTCCAAATCTCAGCCACTGACTTAGGCAGCTTCCAATCTAACACTGCCTCAATCTTTCGAGGATCCACTCTAATCCCCTCAGCTGATACTACGTGACCCAAGAAAATCACCTCCCTAAGCCAGAACTCGCACTTACTAAATTTGGCATAAAGCTACTTTTCCCTCAGAATCTGCAACACTACTCGCAAATGCGCATCATGATCCTCTTCTGACTTTGAGTATACCAAAATATCGTCTATAAATACTACAACAAACTAATCCAAAAACTACTGAAATACTCGATTCATCATGTCCATGAATGCTAACGGCGCGTTAGTAAACCCAAACGGCATTACTAGAAACTCGTAGTGCCTATACCGAGTGCGAAATGCCGTCTTATGGATATCAGCCTCTTTCACCTTTAGTTGATGATATCCAGACCTTAAATCAATCTTGGAGAAAACCGTTGCCCCTTTAAGCTGATCAAACAAGTCATCTATCCTCGGCAATGGATACTTGTTTTTGATCGTCAACTTATTCAACTGGCGGTAGTCTATACACATTCGCATTGTACCATCCTTCTTCTTAATAAAAAGTACCGGCGCTCCCCAAGGCGAAACACTTGGTCGGATAAAACCTCGATCCAACAACTCCTAAATCTGAGCCTTTAAATCCACCAATTCCTTCGACGCCATCCTATACGGAGCAATTGACACTGGCGCAGTTTCGGGTAACAGATCTATACCAAATTCAACTTCACGATCCAGAGGCAGTCCTGGAAGTTCTTCTGGAAATATGTCAACATATTCCTTTACTGTTCTGACATTCCCTACAGTAGACTCCTTAGCCTCCAACGCACACACATGAACCACAAATGCCTCACAGCCCTTCCTGACCATCTTCTCAGCTTTCAACGCAGATACCACGTTGGATAGATAATCTCTTCTATTACCTATCATAACCACCTCTTTACCTCAAATTGTCTTCAAAACCATGCGCTTAGAAGACAATCGAAACTTGCTCGGTACTTAACCAACGGTCCATCCCAAGAATCAGATCGAACTCCCCAAACGGCAGTTCCATCAGATCAGCTACAAACACTACCCCTTAAAGTTCTAGGGGTACATCTCTATACAGCTTATTTACTTCTACAGAGTGACCTAGAGGGCTAATTACTGTCATCCTCCAAGAAGTAGTCTCAGAGTCTAAGTTCATGGTCCTTACTATGCAACTAGCAACATACAAATGCGTCGAACCCACATCTATCAAAGCAGTATATGGTGCACCAAAGATTAAGAACGTACCAGTTATGACGTCTGGTGCATTTCCCTCTTCACGACGTCTCGATGCATACACCAAACCAGGCTGTCTTGCCTCAGTGTTACTTGCACCTCTTCCCGATGCTCCGCGGCCTCAACCAGAACCATTACCTCCTCTACTATTACCACGACCTCTCTGCGGTGACGGTCCCTCCTTTCTGAACTGAGCACGACCTTGACCCTCAGTCTGATTCCTGGCTAGCTCACGTAGACAGTCCCTCACACGATGATCATCGAGCCACACTCAAAACATCCTTTTCCACCAGTCTAACATTCACCCCAATGATATTTCCCACATCGGTTAATCGGTTTGGTCCTCGATTAGCGAATAGCCTTCCAGATTGATTCGCCCACTGTCTAGCCCTTTTTTGAGAATTACCGGCTGACCCAGATGATCCAAAACTTCTCTTATGTTTGTTCCTGTCGTGACTCTACCTTATAGATTCCTTTATCCCTTCAGCAATCTTAGTCTTTTCAACTAGCGCAGTAAACTCTCGCTCCTGATGTGGAGCAATCAACAGTCTCAGCTCGTCTATCAATCCATCTTCGAATTGAACACATCGCTCGTGCTCCGAAGCCACGATACCTCTAGCATACCGGCTCAATCTTAAATATTCGCCTCATATTTCGACATGGACTTACTCCCGAACCAAACTCGAAATGCCTTACGTCAAGCATCAATGTAACTAGACCCAATATATTTCTTCTGATACGCTGCCTTAAAATAGTCCCAAGTAAGATCCTCCGCTGCAGTACTATTCCTCATTGTGAGCCACCGCTGATATGACTCATCCCAAAGAAGCGATACTATCCCTTTCAGCTTTTCCTCAGCATTCAGATCCAAATCATCCATGATTCGCTCCGTCGCCTCTAACCAATATTCTATCGTACTGGGAGCCACACCCAAAACACCTCAAAATACCTCAGCTCCATTGGCTCGGAGTCGCTCAGGTACAGATTTTCGAGCTCCCGCACCTCCACCTACTCCAGCTACTCTCTCAAGAACTCATAGCATTGCTTGAGACACTGCGTCGTCCCCCGTTTGATCCTGAAACTCACCACCTATAGCCGGTGGAGGTACTGGTATCTCATTTTTGACCCCGACTGCACCTCACCGGTTCGTATACGACCATCCTACCCCAATCAAGGCCCACGCCAGACACAACCTCGACCTCGAGTGCTCATGTCTAATAGTTTCGATTATCGATTTAAAAGTTTTATGCTTTAGTTATTATTCCACTATCTTTAAAGCACGCTTTATGAATAATTCTTATTAAAGAGTTTTGTTTCGCAGTACATCCAACCTATAATTTTGAGTCTCTTAGAGTAGTTCTTACTACTATACACCATGCCATCATCATCATAATCATATCATCAAAAGCAACAGTTTGAGGTCCTTACCTGGGCGGATCGGTGGGAGACTCGATGCCATGTCTTTCAAACCATATAATTTCAAACAAAACATTTAAAAAAAAATCATACTTTAAATCATTTTGGGCCTCGGGCCCACAGTCGAGCTTTTGAACTTGGCTCTGATACCAATTTGTAACACCCCAAACCCGGTCAATACGCCATGACCAAATCTGGCATGCCACAGAGGAAAATGTTTTGAAGAAAATTGAGTTACCGATTAAATTTTAGTGATAAATTCTTTGTTGTTCTATATTTGTAGAAAACAGGAGTATAACAAGTTAAAAACTGATAATTTACTTTGAAATTCCGTAAATAAATCTTTTAAAATTTAGTTGTCAATCCATAAGTTAGAAAACATTTATGTCATTTTAAGAAAAACTCGAATTATTACTTTGAAAACCATTTGCATTTGTGTGTAGAAACTACAATTTGGAAATAATCTAAGTTGTCGAAAACATTTAAGTTGTAATTTTACTATCAAACGATTTATATTACACGATGGTAAGATTTTGAAAACCATTGCGTTTTTATAGTTTAGAAAACTTTGGGCTCAATTATTAAATCAACCATGATATTTATTTAGCCATGTTTAAAACAAGTCCAAAGCATATAAATAATCCAAAAACATAATTAAAGAGGCCTTATTACAAATCCAAATAAAGATGTTAACCAAATTAAAATTAAATAAAATACCCAAATCGAAGTTCATGTAAAATCAGATTTTATTGTATGGCCTCCTCGAGTTCATCCGGCTCCTCATCCGCGATCTACGAATCACCTGAAAAGATAAGGGAGAAGGTGAGTCACCAAGACTCAGTGCATAAATCCTTCCCCCGATTAATGCAACATACTTACACAATTCATAACCAAGTAATGTAAATAATGCACCCAACCTAGCCATCCATAACTCCTTTTCTACCCGTGTGGTACCAAACCCTGGTGGTGCCAAACCACCGGTGACCCAAAGTCACGATATCCAATAATGTGGTGCCAAACCACCGGTGACCCAAAGTCATGAATAATCCATCGTGGGGCCAACCCATATGTGATACCAAATCATGGCGACGATCCCGTAATATCAAATGTGGGGCCAACCCATCGTGGTGCTAAGCCATTGGGACGAGTCGCTATGAGGTGCCAAACCTCCGTGTCCCAAAGACACGAAATAATTGTGGTACCAAACCACCTGAGGTGCCAAACCTCCGTGTCCCAAAGACATAGATATCAAATCCTTCCCCTCCTCTCATATCACCCATATCAATGCAACATTTAAACAAATCATGCCTTTATGCTTTATTAGAAATCACATAGGAAATTAATCATAAATCGATCATCATGCATCATATTGCAAAAGTCATATCGAAATGGACTTACTCGATTTCTTGCTCATACCCTTACGGTATCATCTCGAGAATCTCATAGCTTTTGGCTTTAACAACATGATTAGAATATTTACATATTTGTATTACTGAAGTTATGAAGTGTGTAAGGTACACACCTGATAATAGCGAAATCACTAAATCCCAAAGACCCGATCTACCACACTGGATCTCCTTGTCCTACATTCTACCAACACTAAGATTAATACCATAGACCATTCGCCAACAACCAACCTTAGTCTCAATAGCCTTCGACTTAACATCCTCTTAAAGAATAATAAACCAACATAAATCCTTACCACTTGACTTACCAACCGTTTGCTAGAGAAATAGGATTAAATCATTTGCTTCCAAAGTCCGAAAAGCCTAGAAGAAATTGGTTTCTAAGAATGATTAGAACCTTGTAAGCAAATGCCCAAAAATTCAGCCTTTGCCCTCAAGAAAAACAACAAAGAAAAGAGAAAAGAGAAAAGAAACTAAAGAAATACGGCCATGAACACTTACCCCCTTCCAAAACCTATTGAAGGAAACCAAATGAAGACCTACCCTTTTTGTTATTCGGCCAAGATAACACCAAAAGAGAGAAAGAAGATTTGGTTATGGTGGATAGAAGACTATCAAATAATTTTGGCTAGAGTGAAGAAAGAGAAAGGAAAAAAAAAGGGAAATTAGGAGAAGGAGGATTCGCTTGAGCAAACAATGGAAGAAAAGAAAAGAGAATTAGGAAGGAAGAAGATTCGCCAAAAGAAAGTAAAAGAAAAGATGTAGGTTTTTTTTAACAATTATGAAAAGAAATGAAAGAGATGGGAGAAAGAGATTCGCCAAACACCTTGTTTGTCGAAAAGAAAAGAGCACAAAGTGCTAAGTGTGGTTTCGGTTTCAAAGAAGAAAAGAGAGAAAGCAAGTAGGATTTGGTTCAAGGATGAAAGCCAAAAAAAACAAAATTGCACCTAATGTCCAAGACACATTTGGCTAAGGAGGAAGATTTTGGAGAGGAAAAGAAAAATGCAAAAGATGCACAAAATGCTAAGAATTGACCAACTAATCTCCCCCAAAATCCTATCAACATTCGGCCAACCCCCCTAGACACCCATACCGTCCACATTCATGGACAATTAGCCATTAAAAAGCTTCCAAAAACCTCACCTTAAACCAAGCCTTATGTCCCTATCCTTCCTTAATCCATATGATTCCTTTCCCAAAGTTCAAGCTTCCTAATTTACTATTCAACTTGCCATAAAATTGAAAGTCCAACTTACCAAATGCAAAACTTGGCCGACACTTAATGCAATGATGCATAAAATAAAGTCTTCCAAATGCAATCCATGCTACTCGAACCACTTCCCTCAAGCAACCTTTCATGCGTCATAACCACCTTGCCACTAACTCCTCATGTGCTAGAATATAACACTTAAATTAACTTAAGTGTCAGTTCACCTAATCCACTTCACTAAATTTTTAATACTAAGAATTATTCTAGCTTCATAAATAAAATCAAGCCTTCACAAGACTATGCCAAATGCAGAAAAAATTCATACCCGAGCCAACACAAATAACAAGATAATACTCTAATTTTTCCTAAAGCCCAAGGTCCAATTGGCCCAATCCTACAAGGCCCAATTTCGGATGTTACAAATTAGATTATTATTTCTTTAATTACTTCTGCAACTTGTAATATATATATATATATATATATATATATAAATGAGTTACGATTTAGGGTTTAAGGTGTATAATTTAGGGTTTTCTCGGTATGTGTTAATATATAATTTCGAGATGTATCGCTATCCAAATTTATGTGTATACATATAATTAAATGCAATTTATATAAAAATTTAAACAATGACTAATACGGACTATACTTTAAAAGAATAATGTTGATGAAAAAGAAAGGAAAAAGAAATCCTTTCAACAATATACTAGACCATGCCATACCCATATATCGATTTAATTCAGTAAAAGAATTGATCATGGTAATTAAATTATAACTTTCAATATTTATACTTTTTTAATCAATTTGAATATTCTTATTTTTTGAACCAAAACCTTCCACTTTTTAAAAATTTTAAATCGCATTTTTAATAGGAATGTAATTGTAAAATTAATTTTTAATGATATTGACGTGAAAATATACAAGGTAATTTTTTAAATATTTAATTTTAAAATATAAAGATCTTCAAAATAATTTAAATCTTAAAAATAAAAACTTAAAAATTTAAAAATTTAAAAATAATATTTTAATACATATATGAGTTAAAAATTTTAATATTTAAAAATAAAAATTTCAAAAATTAAGAGATATGAGCACAAAATTTTGAAAGAAAAAATAGAAAAATATGTAAAATAGAAAACTAAAATTGATCAATAGTGGCGTTTTTTACAAAAAGTTGAGGTAAATTTTTGCAAAACTGTGCAAAACGGCTCTGTTTTTATATGATTTTATCGTAGTTTTAGTGGCGTTTTTTAAAAAAACGCCGCAAATATGTTACACAATTGTGCAAAATACTGTCGTTTTAGCTTATAGAGGTTTTAGTGGCATTTTTACCGAAAAGCGCCGCAAATATGTTTATATCGGTTTAGTGGCATTTTACCAAAAACGCGCAAATATGTTACACAATTGTGCAAAATCGCTGCTTTTACCTTATCGCGATTTTAGTGGCGTTTTATAAAACGCCACAAATATATTTCTAAAAGGTCGCTTTTTTTTAGCGCTTTATATAAACGCCACAAAATTTAAATAGCCTAAACGCCACCTTTGTTTGGCCAACGCTTTTCTTTTCTTTCCTCTTGGTCAATTCCCCAAATTCTAATCCCTAACAGCCAATTCTTTCTCCCCTTCTCCACTCCAACACGCACCGGCCAGCACCGTGTCTTTTACCCATCAGCACCAATCCACTGGCATTAGTTGTCGGATTTGTGAAAACTGACAACGAATTTCTCAATAGAGGCATGGTATTTCTTTTCCAATTGTTTTATTCTCTAATTGTTTTTATTTTGATCACCCAAATTCTTACAGCTTCCACATTCTTCTTCTTCCTTTGCTCCCCAGTTCCAGCTGCAGTCTCTTTCCCATAATAATGGGTTTTGCCTAGTTTCTGAAGACAGTCAATCTGTTTATCAGGTACTGTACCAAGTACTATCAAATATTTCATTTTCTAAATTCTTGCTCTATTTTTTCTTTCATTTTTCTGATGTTCATGTAATGTTTGCTTTGTTTTCTCTACTTGTCTGAGAATATCGAGAAGGATTACATGAGAAGCCTCATTAACTCTATGATTTTGTTTACAAAACTAAATGCACTATTTTTGAATGATTAGAAGTTAAAATTTCATCTGTGGAAAACAAGAAGTTTGGTTTTAGGATTTTATATTATGTTGAATTATTTTAGATTCGAACTGTTTTAGGATTTTATATTTTGTGAATTTTTTTTGCTTTTGCTTCTGGTTGTGCTATGTTTGGATGCCTAGAAAATGAGGGAAAGGAGGTAGATTAAGAGATGTTGAAATGCGAAAACTCTTCTATGGTTCATATATTTCGTGAGGTAGAAAATTTCTGGAAATTTCTCATGCCTCGTTCAAAGTTTTCTTGTAACACCCCAAACCCTACCAAACACCACGATCGAATCGGTATGTCACTAAGAAAATTTAATAAAACATGTCGCATTTTGGAAAATATTTTCCTTGAGTTTAACCTTTTATTAGGAAAAATTAATAGGTTGTTAATTTAGATAAGCTATAAATTCTATGAGATGTTTTTATGAATTAAAACCAAACTTAAATACATGCTTTAGAAAAAATGTAAACTTAAAATGTCCGATAATAATAAAAGCCTAAAATTAAAACCGAACCAAATATAAAGCTAACAGCCCGTGGCCTTATTACATTGAAACTTAAAACCCATTAAATAAAGATATAAAATAATAAACTAAAGTCTTTTGTTGAATCCAAATGTTTTTTGCATGGCCATCTTGCGCCTCTCTAGCCGGTCCGATGCACTAGGTGCTACTGAAAAATATTAAATAATATGTTGAGTCATGAGACTCAGCAGTGCAACCCTCATGCACCATTAGATTTGGGCCTTAGCCCCATAGAACAGAATAACAAATTAATATATATATATATATATATATATATATATATATAACAAAAATTATGCAAGCCCAACCCAAATCCTAGGTTTCCATTCGCTACACGCCACCCGTACCAGCCATTCACACCATTGGGGATTTTTACAATCAACCCACACCACTACACGCCATCGATCGTAGTCGTGCTGCTCATCGTCAGATCATGGCAATAGCCACTACAACAGATCATGGCAAAAGCCACTACAACAGATCATGGCAAAAGCCACTACAACAGATCATGGAAAAAACCACTACAACAGATCATGGCAAAAGCCACTACACAGAACACTTCCCCTTTCATCAAACCCAACCCCGTGCAATCACAGAAAACGACATACTTATAAAACATATCATCTTAACAGGAACATTCATTGAAGAATGACAGAGATCACTAACCTGGTGATTCGCTTTTACCCTCCTCGGGTTTCAAACGTTATGCCGGGATTTTGGCATTTAACAGAATATAAGCAGATTTATTAACACATATTAACAGACAATCTAATGGTGTGAAAAGTTACACACTTGATTAATGCGTAAGACTACCCTCTATGTCGGTACTCTCGCTAATCGAATCTACAACTTGCTCAAAAGCTGAAAAAACGCGAAGACAAGGCCTCTCCTATATTCGGCCAAGGGTTAGTATTTTACCCGAATTCATTGTAACATCCTAAATTTTTGGGCCTATTCGCTTAATGGGTGAATATGTGGAATGAGTTAATTTAAGTGTTAGGGGTCCAAATTGGGCTCAAAGCTTAGCAGAGGCCTTGATTAAAATTATCTGTTTGGGCATTATAGGGTTTAAAAGGTAGTATCTATGTTTAAAATACCAAAGTGGGCTTGTGGCCCAATCTTAGGAGGTGACGCCACACAAGGGAGTAAGGGGCCCAAATTTAAGTTTCATGGAGCCCAATTCTTTTAATTTAAGTTAATGGGCATTAGGATTAGGTGGAGTGGATGGCAACAAGGCTAAAATTTAGGGGTTTTAATGTTTAAAATATGTGGATAATAAGTTCGATAAAGGCTATTATTTAGAATTTATTTTATGTGGATAATAAGCGATAAAGGCTAAGATTTAGGGATTTTAATGATTAAAATATGTGGATACTATGCTTGATAAAGGAGGGAGGAGTTAGAGATAATTAAGTCTCTTTTAGATGAGCTAGTAGATTAAGATAAAGGAGAAAAGTTAGAATTTATCTACAAAGAGAGTGATGGCCAAGAATCCATCACCGAGAGGAGTAAAGAAACTAGCTACTACATGGCAAAGGGTTGTCAATTTCCTATAAATAGAGGGGCTAGCTCCTTGTTTCGACATTAAATCCTCTCCCTTTTGTGCCGAAATTCCTAGCTTCTTTTCTCCAAATTTCTTTTCTAATTTCTTTAAAAGTCAAACTTTTCCCCACTTTCTTTTCCTTGTGCCGATTTCTCTAAAAAGTGAAGCATCCATCGATTTTTCTTTTATTCATCCTATTTGAGAAATTGTTCTACACTTCAGGCATTTAAATCTTCCATCGGCATTAACGAATCCTCTCCCTAGTGCTAGCCGAATCTCCTAAGCTAAGGTAAGAGTCAAATTTTGATTAGTTCTCATACTCTATTTTAGAAAGGCAAAAGCCGAAGCTAATAGTTAATGGTTTTATGATGGGTGGCAATTCAGGATTTGAAGGAGGTTTAGTCGACCAGATCTAAAAGTCGAAAATCATAAGTCTCCAATTTTGGGATTTTAAGGTAAGAAGATTATCCCTAGATTTTTATTAGATTCATTCAATATATATATGATCTTAACACTAAAAGGAGGATTAACGATTAAATATTGTTATAGTAGCTCTGATAAGGATTTGATGGAATTAAATATGGATCAGACAAAAGAAAGAATCCCTAAGTTTAAGAAACGAGCAATATCTACTGTTCGAGATTGGCCAATTGGTTGTGGACCAGTTTCTGAACAACACCTTAGGCAGATAGCAGTTGTGTCGACTAAGGATAGCGTCAATGTAGAAAGCCTCGTTTTATCGGTAATCAAGTGTGTAACACTTCCCCACCGTCTAGATCTGATTAATAATAAATGTATATATATGTATATGTGTTCACAAGATTTATATGTTACATTAAAAGTCAAATCTCGATTTAAATGATGCACCTTTAGGTTAGTAAATAATCTGACTATATATTACAAGTAAACTGTTGTACATGTTTTAAATTATTGTGCATGTTGCATGGGGTGGGTTGTAATATCCCGAATTATGGCTTATGCATAATTGCTTAATTGAGTGTGAAAGCATGCCTTTGTATGTATGAATGTGTATTTATGAATGTCTGTGAACTTTAGAATAATAGGAAATGCCTTAGAAAATTTTTAGATTTTAAGTCTAAAATAGGAAGCTAAGCAAGGTGGCCTTCGTAAAATTTAAAGGTGAAATATGACACACAATTGGGCTTGGAAAAGTGGCTTGAGGTGCCACTTAGGGCTTCGAAATGACGCCATAAGCTAGGGGAAGGACTTGTGTTCGAGTCACGTGGGAAGCAAAATTTTAAGGTTTTATTTTGCTTTTGGCGCCAAGGGGAGAGGAGTTGACATAGGGACTTTGGAAGGATAAGATAAAGCCTTGTTTTTTCTTTTTTAAATTTCGCTAAAAGAGTAGGATAAATATTAATTTATTTTATTTATTTTGAATATGTGTTGAAAAGAGAAAAGAGGAGTAAAATATGGGTTATGATAAGTGGGAATGAGATGGCCGAATATAGGACTCTAGGGGTGTGTGTGTGTGAGTGTGACGTTTTATATGGAGTGATCATCTTTGATATTTCTTTCCTTCTTGAATTTTCTAAGTGCCGAAATTGTTTGTTCATCTTTTAATCTCCATTGCCAAATTCTTCTACTTTTCTCTTATTGATCTTTTTCTTTCTTCCAACCCCAAATTCCCTTGTAGCCGAATTTTATAGCTTTCTTCTTCTCCTTTCTTCTCTTGAGATCATAAGGTGCCGAACCACCATTGTTGTTCTCAAAAGCCAAGTCTCTAAAGGAGGGTCATCGACTTTTCTCTTGTAGCCTCTTCAAGCTTACATAGTGGTAAGTGATCTCCCTTAAAGCAATCGATTTTATTCTTTCTTCATGGTGTGCCAAATTAATGGTTGGTCTTGATTTTTAGAGCATGGCCGAATGTGTATGGTGTCATAATAATGTGTCTTTATGTGTAGTCGATCACAATGAGGAGAGCTTCGTATCAAGATCTAAGGTAAGGCAAGTATTCGCCAAGGGCTATTTATTATGATGTTAGAAATTAATCTAACATAAGTTCTTAGGTATTTTGAGATACTACAATCCAAGGTCACTTTTCGGGATTTAAAATTGCAAGGTAGGTGTACATGAGTATTCGCCAAACTCTAAGTTGGTACTTGATCTATTTCTTACATGTTCAAAAGCCGAAAACTAACCGATAAGGAGATTTGGTGCTAGCCGATTGCAAGGATAAAACACTGTAAAGTTTTAGGAATTGAGTGATAGTCAAATCGGCAGAAAGGAACTTAGGATCTAAAGCATTAGACCGGAAATCAGTGAATCGATAAGAATATCAGGTGTGTACCCCACACAATTTCTTAACAAGTTTTATGGCAATGTTTAATATATATATATATATGTGTTATTAAGAATGTGAAAAGTATAGCTAAGGTACCATACAATGGTACAAAGTACTAAGGTACGTTTTCCTACTCCTACTATGAGTATGATATGGTTTGTTATGCCATGAATGTGAATATGATAAGAATGTGAATTAAGGCATGATATTGCATAATGTGTATGATATATGGGGGCATATGGGATATTATGAAAAGGGAAGTGAATGTGGTGGTTTAATACCACGATATCTGAATGTGGTGACTTCGGTCACATTATCTGAATGTGGTGACTTCATCACAATTATTTAATCTGGTGGCTATGCCACGAATTTTATAAGGGCGATGAGCACGACGATCGCAATGATCGCTTCGATGGTGTGTAGTGGATAGAGGGTTGACTTAGTAGTCCCCACTGTGTGTGCGGGGATGGTACGGGTGATGTGTAGCGGATGGCATATAGGTTTGGTTTAGGTTGCATCACTATTTCCTATCTCGTTATATGGATATGTATGTGATATGAGAATGTATGCCCTAATTGTTAAATTTTAGTGTTGGTTACACATTGAGTCTGTTTGAGTCACCCCTGCTAGGGAACATTTTCGTGTGATGATCAAGAATGGACCGGGTAAGGGGAGCTTAGTGGTGGCCATGTGAAGTTTAGATTTTACTTTGTCTTAGACTCCTTTTTACTTTATGTACTTTGAATTTAATTTTGGGATTTATTTGATGTAATAAGGCCATAGTAGAACTACTTTATTTTACTTTTATTTATTATGCTTACAAATTTTTATCGTTAAAAGATTAAGTAAATTTATTTTAATATAAACTCTAAGTGTTTTGTCACCTAAAATAAAGGGGTTTCCAATATAAGATAAACTTGTTTTCAACTCGAGCCCAACCCAAAAACAATCTTTCTTTCAAAACACACAGATTTTCCAAAGTAACAAAAGAATTTTGGAACGGTTTACATTGAGGAACATAGCAGAATCGGTCAAGGCTCGTGGGTCGGGTTTGGGGTGTTTCAGTTTGGTATCAGAGCCCAATTTTAAACTCTTGGCCTTGGGTTTAAGGCCCAAAACATTGTCAAAGTTAAGCCCAAAAGGAATTTTGTGCATTAAGCAGGTTTTTCTGGCATGGCACAGTAAGTCTCCGACCCGAAGTCCACCAGGTAAGTACCCCGATCTCTTGTGTGATTTATATTATGACTTGTAGAAGGGTAGAAATGGAATGGAACGTAGATTAGCATGATAAGTACTCGAACCCTAGGATTAGGTTACCCCAACAAATTTCATAAAATTTTAAATGCCCAACTAAACAAACCCATGATTAAGTCACCGAGATAGGGTATGGCAACCATGGTGCGCATGTTTAGGATTGGTTTCGGTGGGAGCTTGGTATTTAAGCAGTCTGCATGACTCACCTCCTCTTCACTCGAATCCTACCTGGTGCGTAGCTACGGTTTACCCTAACCAAGAGGACTTATTCATAGGCTAAACTCAATAACTAAAACCCGAAAGGGACTAGCCGTATTTTTTTATGGAAACCCTAGCTTTAAAATCCCTATATTACCCTTTTAAGTGTAGCAAAAGATTATTGTGAAAATTCTTCCAAAATATTTCCTATTTGCAAAATTACTAAAATGCCCCTAGTGGTAAGGTTACCAAAATGCCCTTGATTTATAAAATCCTCATATTACCCACAGTTTTATCAAAACTTCTTTACTTTATAAAATTTCCCTGCTTTGTAAAGGTATCCATAAAACCTTAACTTGTGAAAATTCAAAATACCCTGATTTGAAAATTTACAAAATTGCCCCTAACATACAAAATTATCAAAATGACCCTGAATCCCAAATTTTTTACAACATCACCGATTTGGAAAGCAAAATTCTCAAAAAGAACCCCCAAGTTTTGTAAATTTCAAAATATCTTTGATTTATTAAGATTTATAAATTTATCTGGGTTAATTACCAAAATACCCTCAGATTTCAAAATTTCCAAAATACCCCCAGGAATGCAAAATTACCAGAATGCCCTTATTGACAAAATCACCAAGGAACCTTATTTTGACAAATTATGGAAATACCCCTGAAGGACAAATTACGAAAATACCCCTGGGATAGGAACGGACAGAAATGTCCGAAGAGTAAATGTGTATGGGATATACTATGGAATGGATGTGCTTTTCTGTGAATTAGGATAGAAAACTTGAAACTTTGATTGATCAAAAAAATTGCTACTAGACTCTTTTCATAAAACTTCTTCATGAATAATCAGTGAAACAATGGCTAATGCATAAAATTTCTTAATCAGATTAAAGTGCGGTAGTAGAAATGAGCTCCAAAGGACGTGGTTGCAATGTACGAGGACGCGTCGAGGTAGAATGACCGTGTCGTAACCCGTTAGATCGGTCAAGGATCCGAGAATGAGGTACCACCGCCACCACCACCACCACCGCTTGTGTTGAGCGAAAGAAGATCGACAGAGAAGATGTCAGATCGCAGTCGTGGTCGCGAAGTTCTTGAAATGGTGGTGGGTTTGGAGGGAGTATGGGAGCTCGAAAATTTGTACTCGAGCGACTCCGAGCCAACGGAGTTGAAGTGTTTCGTGGAGTATCTGGCGTGGCACCCAGTCTGGTGAATATTGGTTGGAGGCGACCGAACGAATTATGGATGAGCTCGATCGACCTCGAGGAGAAATTGAAAGGAATGGTGGCGTCGCTACACGATGAAGCGATCAATGGTGGCTTACAGTTCGGGATGGTGCCACCGCTGAGGATCTAACTTGGTAGTATGTTAAGGCAGTGTATCAGAAGAAGTATGTGGGAACCAGATATATTGATGAGCAAAGGAAGGCATTTTTGGGGCTGGTTCAAGGGAACAAGTCTCAGAAAGAGTACGGTTGGATTTACGAGGTTGAGCCAGATGCTCGAGGAGTAGTGGCTACGAAACATGAGCGGTGTGTCCGGTTTGAGGACGGACTAATGGATGACCGAGGTTGATAATCGCTCCA
The DNA here is from genome assembly GCA_025506655.1 of Gossypium rotundifolium. NCBI lineage: Eukaryota > Viridiplantae > Streptophyta > Magnoliopsida > Malvales > Malvaceae > Gossypium > Gossypium rotundifolium. Next base: position 113,423,738 of record CP106723.1, read on the forward strand.
CATCAGGAGTGGGAGTTTTCTATATTAGTAGAGAAACCTAAGGTGGTGAAGGAATTAAGGACTCGCAAGGCGTAACTCTAATCGGAATAGAAATAAGAGAGGTTTTGGGTCATCCGGATCAGCTAGGAGTGTTCGAAAAGGCCTAAGGTTGATGGGCCGAGGTCGCAAAACCGGTATCTTGGAGGGCAATATCGTACTTGTGAGCAAAAGGGAAGAAACACTTAGGTGAATCTTGGAAGAAGACAGTGGATGTTTCAAGTGTGGGTCAAAGGACCATATGATTAAGGATCGTCTGATGAGATCGGATGGGAATCGACCAAGAGCTCAAAATGTTAATCGACCGTAGAGGTGGACATGACCTCGGTGGGTCGTGGTCCGAATAATAGAGGGAATGGTACTGGTAGAGGGCGTAGAACACCGGGCCGAGGTGTTGTTAATATTGAGGCAAGGCAGCTGGGTTTGGTTTATGAGGTTCACCGTAGGGAAGAGAGAGACGCGCCAGACGTCATAACCGGTACGTTTCTTGTATTTGGAAAGCCTTATTATGCTTTGATTGATGTGGGCTCGACCCATTATTATGTGGCATGTAGAGTAGTTGAAACTCTAGACATAGCATCTGAACTTTCTGATAGGGAGATGACTGTAGTAAGCCCACTAGGTCAAACTGTAGTGGTGAATAAGCTCTTTCGTAGTGTACCTTTAGAAATTCAAGGCGTAGTATTTTCTGCTGACTTGATGGAACTTCCCTTCGGAGAATTCAATCTCATACTTGGTATGGACTGGCTAGTGGACCATCGGGCTATGTTGGACTGTGCAGCTAAGCTTAATGGAGTTAAGGACCCGGAGGACGAGGTGGTAATTATGATAGGAGAAAGAAGAAACTACTTGTCTAATGTAGTTTCGGCGCTAAAGGCTGAAAAGATGGTTCGTAAAAGGTGCAAGGCATTTTTAGCCTTCGTAAGTGCATTAGATGGAAATGAAGAAGGTGCTAGTGGAGTTAGAACGATAAGGGATTTTGAGGATGTGTTTTTGGAGGAATTACCGAGAATACCCCCAGATAGGGAGGTGGAGTTTGGAATTGACTTGCTGTCGGGAACAGCTCCGTGTCAATTGCCCCGCATGTAATGGCACCAAAAGAGTTGGTAGAGCTCAAGGCTCAAATCCAAGAATTCTCGGATCGTGGGTTTATTCGACCCAAAGGTGTCTCCATGGGGAGCACCTGGTCCTATTTGTGAAGAAGAAGGATGGAACTATGCGAATGTGCATAGATTATCGTCGATTGAATAAGTCGACCCTCAAGAACAAGTATCCTTTGCCAAGGATTGATGACTTGTTCGATCGACTTAAGGGGCGCAAGTGTTCTCAAAGATCGACTTAAGGTCGTGGATATCATCGCTAAAGGTGAAGGAGGTGGATATCCATAAGATAGCCTTTAGGACAAGATACGCCACTATGAGTTTGTGGTAATGCCGTTCGGGTTGACAAACGCCCCAACCGCGTTCATGGATATGATGAATCGGGTTTTTTAACCTTACTTGGATCGGTTCGTCGTTATGTTCATCGACGACATCCTCAGATACTCCAAGACCGAGGAGGAGCATGATGAGCATCTCCGAGTGTGTTTGTAAGTGTTAAGGAGAAGAGTTTCATGCCAAATTCAGCAAGTGTGAATTTTGGCTTAAGGAGGTTGCATTCTTAGGGCACGTGGTGTCTGGTCAAGGAATAAGGGTTGATCCTAGAAAGATTGAAGCGTTGTTGGATTGGAAACCACCTAAGTAGGTGGCAGGGATTCGTAGTTTCTTGGGATTGGCAGGCTATTAAAGAAGGTTTGTAGAAGGGTTCTCGTCAATAGCAGCGCCTTTGACAAAGTTGTTGAGGAAGGAAGTACCATTTGTATGGACGGATAAGCAACAGGAGAGTTTTGAAAAACTTAAGAGGGTATTGACTAAGCTCCAGGTGTTGATTCATTTGAGGCGTGAAAGGATTTTATGGTGTATTGTGACGCTCCCATAAAGGTTTGGGTTGCGATTGATGCAAGACGGAAGGTAGTCGCATATCGTCCCGGCGATTGAGGCCACATGAGGTGAACTACCCGACGCATGACTTGGAATTAGCAAACAGTGGTCTTTGCTCTTAAGGTATAGAGGCACTATCTTTATGGTAAAAAGTCAATGATCTACACAGACCACAAGAGTCTCAAGTATCTATTGACTCAGAAGGAGTTGAATCTGAGGCAGCAAAGGTGGGTAAAATTACTGAAGGATTACGACTATTCTATAGAGTATCACCCGGGCAAAGCAAAGGTAGTGGCGGATGCCCTAAGCCGGAAAGTTATGTCGGATCTGAAGGCAATGTTCGCACATTTGAGTTTGTATGATAATGGAAGCCTGTTGGCAGAGTTGCAAGTCAAGCCGACGTGGTTGAATAAAGTAAAAGAGGGACAGTTGGCAGATGTTGGTCAAAGTGATAAGTTACAGCAAGTGTAGAGTGGAGAATTAATGATGAAGGAGTACTATGTTTCAAGGGTAAGGTCTCAGATGTCAAGAAGCGAAGAACTTATCGATGGATTCTTCAGAATCGCATAGTAGCCCTTGTGCTATGCATCCCGGAGGCACTAAGTTGTACAGAGACCTAAGGAACAGATTTTGGTGGCTCGGTCCAAGAAGGAAGTTACTGAATTTGTTGGCAAATGTTTGACGTGTCAGCAAGTTAAGGCTGAACACCAAGTTCCGTCAGGATTACTTCAACCGATAATGATTCTGCAGTGGAAGTGGGAGCGAATTACCATGGACTTCGTTAGTGAGCTTCCCCTTACGCCTACTAAGAAGGACTCGATATGGGTAATAGTGGACCGTTTGACCAAGTCCGCGCACTTTATTCCGGTGAGAGTCGATTATTCTTTGCGTGGTTGGCAAAGTTGTACGTGGCGGAAGTCGTAAGGTTGCATGGAGTGCGGTGTCGATTATCTCAGATAGGGACCCAAGGTTTACTTTCGGTTGGAAAGCGTTACATCGAGCTTTAGGCACTAAATTGGATTTCACTACGACTTTTCATCCACAATGGACGGGCAATCGAACGGTGATCCAAGTGTTGGAAGATATGTTGAGGGGCTGTGTGATGGATTTCAGAGGAAGTTGGGAGGAATATTTTCCTCTAGCGAAATTTGCCTACAACAAATGACTATCAAGCCAATATTCGGATGGCACCGCATCTGCAAGATCGTATGGTCGGAAGTGTCGGACTCCTACATGTTGGACGGAATTGGGAGAATGTCGAGTTTTGGGTCCAAAGTTAGTGGCAGAATCCGAAGAAAAGGTTGAGATAATTCGGGCACCGTTAAAGGAAGCATCTGATAGACAGGAGTCATATACAGATCTCAAACGGAAGGAAATAGAATTTGATGTAGGAGATCAAGTGTTTCTTAAGGTTTCGCCTTGGAAAAATATAATGAGATTTGGTCGGAAAGGGAAGTTAAGTCCAAGGTTTGTAAGACCTTATAAGGTTTTGAAACGAATTGGACCAATGGCATATCGCTTGAGTTGCCACCGAGTTGAAGCAGTATGCATGACGATTCCATGTGTCAATACTACGTCATATCGATCGATCCATCTCATGTAGTACCTGTTGAAGAGGTGGAGCTAAGGCCAGATTTGTCCTATGAGGAGGAGCCGATTCAGATTCTAGAACGAGATGTGAAAGTGTTACGACAGAAATTAGTACCTTTAGCCAAGGTGTTATGGCGCAATCATGGATCGGAAGAAGCTTCGTGGGAGCCGGAAGAAGCTTCGTGGGAGCCAGAAGAAGCGATGTGACAGCAATACCCTCACCTATTTCAGTTAGGTAATTTCCAGGACGAAATTATTTTAAGGGGGTAGAACTGTAATATCCTGAATTATGGCTTATGCATAATTGCTTAATTGAGTGTGAAAGCATGCCTTTGTATGTATGAATGTGTATTTATAAATGTTTGTGAACTTTAGAATAATAGGAAATGCCTTAGAAAATTTTTAGTTTTTAAGTTTAAAATGGGAAGCTAAGCAAGGTGGCCTTAAGAAAATTTAAAGGTGAAATATGACACACAATTGGGCTTGGAAAAGTGGCTTCGAGGTGCCACTTGGGGCTTCTAGAAATGACGCCATAAGCTAGGGGAAGGACTTGTGTTCGAGTCGCGTGGGAAGCAAAATTTTAAGGTTTTTATTTTGCTTTTGACGTCAAGTGTGGGGAGAGGAGTTGGACGGCATAGGGACTTTGGAAGGATAAGATAAAGCCTTGTTTTTCTTTTTTAAATTTCAGCTAAAAGAGTAGGATAAATATTAATTTATTTTATTTATTTTGAATATGTGTAGAAGAGAGAAAAGAGGAGTAAAATATGGGATATGATAAGTGGGAATGAGATGGCCGAATATAGGACTCTAGGTGTGTGTGTGTGACGTTTTTATAGGGAGTGATCATCTTTGATATTTCTTTCCTTCTTGAATTTTCTAAGTGCCGAAATTATTTGTTCATCTTTTAATCTCCATTGCCGAAATTCTTCTACTTTTCTCTTATTCATCTGTGTAACATCCTGAAAATGGGCCTATGCATTTTTGATTTTATTATACGAAATGGCATGTCTTATGTGTTATGAATGTATTATGAACATTTTTTTGGAAACTTGGAAATGTTAAGTTTAAAAGAGGAAAGTGAACATTTTTGGAAACTTGGAAATGTTAAGTTTAAAAGAGGAAAGTGAACATTTTTGGAAACTTGGAAATGTAAGGAAATGTTTTAGAAATGTTAAGTTTAAAAGAGGAAACTAAGGCAAGGTGGTCTTAAGAAAATTAATAGAAGAAATTTGACACAAGAACGGGCTTGGAGAAGTGGCTAGGAGGCACCACTTAAAGCCCAGTAAGTGACGCCACCTACATATGCAATTGGGCTTGTGTTCGAGCCACAAGGAAAGCGAAAAGAAGTTTTATTTTTGCTACAAGGTAGGAAGAAGTGGACGGCAATAAGGCACTAAAGGGAGGTGTTTTACTTTTGTTAAAATTCAGCAAATAAGATGGATAAATGATGGATTATTCTTAAATAATTTTAAGTAAAGAGATAAAGAGAAAAGCTAGGAAAGGCTAGTGTCTGAGTGTTAGCCGAAAACTCAATCTCTTCTCCTCTTTTTCATTTATGCCGAAATTCTAAGCAAGAAGTGTCCATCTTTTTACTTTGTTTCTTTTTAACTCTTCTCTCCAAAAATTTCCTAGCAAACTCTCTCCTTTCTCTCTTATTTTGCTATAGTCAATTTCATTAAACACTTAGGCCTCCCTATCATCTACTCTTTCCTCTCCAAAACCCTCACTCGTTCTCTTTCTTTTTCTTTAACCTATGTAGTCAAACACCTTGTGTTCTAGCCAAAATCTTTTTCCATCTTCATTGCCGAAAGTGAGCAACATATTTTCTTCTTCCCATAATCTTCCAAAAGTCGAAAATAAGTCCCTCTAGCCTTAGCCTAATCTTTGAAGGACTTAAAGCAAAGGGTTGTCGATTTCTTCAAGTAAGGGTAAGATCTCATTCTGGCCATCCTTTTTCTTTTAAGATTAACCAAACTAGGAAATCTAACCCCATTATTGTGTTAGTTGAACTTGGAAAGAAGGCTTCAGGATCTCGTCCATAAGTCCACTATAAGGAAGAAATCTTCCAAGATCTAAGGTAAGGAATATTCACCAAGGCCTATTTTTTGTGTTTAGATCTAGTTCATAATTATTCAAAATAGCCGAAACTAACAAGTTAATAGATCTAAGGATCAGTCGACTACAAGGAAGGAGAAATTCTTTTCCCGAAGGTACACCATAGGCCACATGTTCCCTAGTTATTCGGTGAGTATTGGGATTTAAAATCCACAAGGTAAGTACCTATAGCATTCGACCAAGGCCTGTATTGATACTAAGATCTATTTCTTACATGTTAAAAAGCCGAAACTAACCTATGTAAAGATCCAGTGTTTGGCCGAATACAAGGAGGAGAATAGCAAAGTTTTCGGGATTTGAGTGATAAGCAAATCGGCATCAAGGTAAGTACAAATCCTACTAGGATTTGATTTTGTGGTCGAATGGGTTTTCATTAAAAACTTTAATATGGGCCGAATGTAGGAAGTTAAAGATCTAAGGCAGTAGATCGGATTTCAGGATTTCAGTGAAATTGATAAGCGAATCAGGTGTGTACCCCACACTACTTTTTAATAAGATTTGTGGCATTAATTAATATGAGCATGTTTATAAGAATGTGAATATGGCTAAGGTACCATGCTATGGTACAAAAGTACTCAGGCACGTTTCCTACTCCTACTAGGATCATGAATATATGTTATATTTAACATGTGAAAAGTGATAAGAATGTGAATTAAGGCATGATTTTGCATAATGTGTATGATATATAGGGGCATATGGGTTATATGAAAAGGGGAAGTGAATGTGGTGACCTAAGACCACGGAAACTGAATGTGGTGACCTAAGACCACGATATTTGAATGTGGTGACCTAAGACCACGATATCTGAATGTGGTGACCTAAGACCACGAATTTTATAAGGGCGATGAGCACGTCAACTGCAGCGACTGCCTTCGATGGTGTGTAGCGGATGGAGGTTGACTTAGTAGTCCCCACTGCAAAGTGTGGATGGTACGGTGATGTGTACCTGATGGCATATCGGTTTGGTTTGGGTTGCATCATTATTTCCTATCTCGTTATATGAATATGTATGTGATATGAGAATGTATGCCTGAATTGTTAAATTTTAGTGTTGGTTACACATTGAGTCTGTTTGACTCACCCCTTGTGGGATTATTTTTCAGGTGACGATCAGTGATGGACCGAGCCGGTAGGTGCTTAGTGGAGGCCATATGAAGTTCAGATTTCTTTTATTTGGACTATTTTACTTTAAGTATTTTGAATTTAAATTTTGGGAATTATTTGATGTAATAAGGCCTTAGTAGAACTATTTTATTCTGTTTTTATTTATTAAGCTTACAAACTTTTATTTATTAAAAGATTAAGTAAACCTATTTTTAAAACAAAGCCCAAACGCTTTTGTCACCTTAAGTAAAGGATTTTGATAATGAAATAAACTTGCTTTCAACTCAAGCCCAACCCAAAACGATCTTTCTTCCAAATCACACAAGTTTTTCCGAGTAACAAAAGAATTTGAAACGGTTTACACCGGGAACATACCAGATCCGGCCAAGGCTCGTGGGCTGTGTTTGAGTGTTTCAATTTGGTATCGAGCCAGCTTTTAAACTCTCGGCCTTGGGTTTAAGGCCCAAAACGTTTTCAAAGTAAAGCCCAAAAGAATTTTTGTGAATTAAGCAGATTTTCCGGCATGGCCCACTAAGTCTTCGACCAAGTCCACCTGTAAGTACTTCTATCCATTGTGTGATTTATAGTATGACTTGTAGAGGGTAGAAATGGAATGGAACATAGAATAGAGATTAAGTACATTGAATCCTAGGACTAGTATACCCCAACAAAAACATAAGACTTAAATGCCTAACTAAACAAACACGTGGTTAAGTCATTGAGTTAGGTGTGGTAACCATGGTGCGCATGTCAGGATTGGTTTCGTGGGAGCTTGGTATTTAAGCAATCCGCATGACTCACCTCCTCTCCACTGAATCCCACCAGTGCGTAGCCTCGGCTCACCCTAATCAAGAGGATTTATTCACTGCTAAACCCCTAACTAAAACCCGAAAGGGACTAGCCAGTATTTTTACGTAAACCCTAGCTTTAAAATCCCTATATTACCTTTTAGGAGTAGCAAAAGATTTTTTAAAATTCTTCCAAAATATTTCCTACTTATAAAATTACTAAAATGCCCCTAGTGGTAAAATTACAAAAATGCCCTTGGTTTATGAAATTTTCAAAATACCCACAACGCTTATCAAAATTTCATTACTTAATAAAATGTTCAAAAACCCTAATTTGCAAAATATCAAAATACCTTGATTTTGGAAAATTACGAAATTGCCCCTAACCTGCAAAATTACCAAAATGATCCTGATCTTCAAAAAAAAAAATTCTGCAACAACACTGATTTGGAAAACAAATCCTCAGAAACAACCTTCAAGTTTCAGAATTCCAAAACATCCTTGATTTATTCAGACTTATAAATTTACCTCGGCTTATTACTAAAATACCCATGTAATTTTAAAATTTAAATACCCTGGATTTCAAAAATTACCAAAATACCCTTATTGAAAAAAAACCCCAAGGAACCTTATTTTGGCAAATTACGAAAATACCTCTGTAGGGTAAATTACGAAAATACCCCTGGGTAGTGGAAAAACAACAACAATGAAAACTACAACATTTCTCTGACTGAACGAGAGTTCATAATTGATTGATGGATGTATGAATGTAAAGACTGTGTGCATGTATGAATATGAAAGAACTACTCCTTAAAACTATTAAACATAAAACTGTTCGTGGTTAATCAAGTGGAACCAAACTAATGTATAAAATTCTTAAATCAGATAAACGCAAGCAAAAGTATGAATTCAAGGGGATGTGGTCGTAACGTACGTGGCCGTGGAAGAGGCCGAATGACTGTGTCTGGACCCGTTAGATCGGGTCAAGGATTTGAGAATGTAATGCCACCACCACCACCCCCACTACCGATGTGGAATATCGTGACCGACGGGATGACGCAGGTCACGCAAGCGATGCCGCGGGTCTTGAAAAGGGTAGCAGGAGTAGGTAGAGGCATGGGAGCTCTAAGTCAGACCGAGCGACTCGAGCCAACAGAGTCAAGTGTTCAGCGGTGTATCGGTGTAGCACCCAATACCGAGTATTGGTTGGAGGCGATCGAGCGGATTATGGATGAGCTCGACTTAACCGACGAGGAAAAGCTGAAAGGATTCACGTCGCTTCTCCGTGATGAGTCATATCAATGGTGGCTCACGTGCGAGATGGTGCTACTACCGAGGAACTTACGTGGGAGTATGCTAAGGCAAAGAACTAGAAGAAGTATGTGGGCACTCATTATATTGATGCCCAAAGAAAGGCTTTTCTAGGACTAGTTCAAGGAAACAAGTCTCAGAGTCGAGTATGAAGTCAATTTCAAGGTCGAGCCGTTATGCTCGAGGCATAGTGTCTCATCGAAAGCATGAGCAAAGGTGTCCAGCTTTGAAGACGGACTAAGAGATGACCTAAGGTTATTGATAGCTCCACATCAAGAGCGAGAGTTTTCGCTTTAGTAGAGAAAGCTAAGATAGTGGAAGGAATCAAGGAGTCCGTAAGGAGAACTCGATCAAATAGGCGTAAGAGAGAATTTGGATCGCCAAGGCCATCCAGAATGAGCAAAAAGGCCTAGAGTTGACGGGTCATAAGGTCGCTAAGTCACATCGGGGCGAGACCTTACTTGTGAACAATGTGGGAAGAATCACTTAGGTGAATGTTGAAAAAAGATGGGAGGATGTTTTAAGTGTGGGTCAAAGGACCATGTGATTAAGGATTGTCCGATGAGACCGGATGAGAATCGACCGGTAACTCAGAATGTTGATCAGGCTGGTAGAGATGGACAGCAGCCTCAGCAGGGTCGTGGTCTGAAGAACAGAGGAAATGGTGCCGAAAGAGGACGTGGAGCACCCAGCAGAGGTGTTGAAGGTTCAGATGCGAGACAACCAAGGTTGGTTTATGCAGTCGGCCGTCGCGAGGAGAGTGATGTGCCGGATGTGACAACGGGTAAGTTCTTATTTTTGGAATACCCTTCATTGCCTTGTTTATTATAGAGCTAGTTCGTTCTTGTATTGCTAGTGAATGGTATGAAACCTTGGATGTGAACTTTGGAATTGTGCACAGGAAATATGTTAGTTTTATTAAGATCAGAGTGCGCAGCAATAGCGTAGTGTGGTGAGTTAGATTGTACGATTGTTCGTCAGTAAGCAATTTTGAGGATGAAATTATTTTAAGGGCGGTAGAACTGTAACATCCTGAAAATGGGCCTATGTATTTTTTATTTAATTATACGAAATGGCATGTCTTATGTGTTATGAATGTATTATGAACATTTTTTTGGAAACTTGGAAATGTTAAGTTTAAAAGAGGAAAGTGAACATTTTTGGAAACTTGGAAATGTTAAGTTTAAAAGAGAAAAGTGAACATTTTTGGAAACTTGGAAATGTAAGGAAATGTTTTAGAAATGTTAAGTTTAAAAGATGAAACTAAGGCAAGGTGGTCTTAAGAAAATTAATAGAAGAAATTTGACACAAGAACGGGCTTGGAGAAGTGGCTGGGAAGCACCACTTAAAGCCCAGTAAGTGACGCCACCTACATATGCAATTGGGCTTGTGTTTGAGCCACAAGGAAAGCGAAAAGAAGTTTTATTTTTGCTACAAGGTAGGAAAAAGTGGACGGCAATAAGGCACTAAAGGGAGGTGTTTTACTTTTGTTAAAATTCGACAAATAAGATGGATAAATGATGGATTATTCTTAAATAATTTTAAGTAAAGAGATAAAGAGAAAAGCTAGGAAAGGCTAGTGTCCGAAAGTGTTAGTTTAAAACTCAATCTCTTCTCCTCTTTTTCATTTATGCCAAAATTCTAAGCAAGAAGTGTCCATCTTTTACTTTGTTTATTTTCACTCTTCTCTCTCCTAAAATTTCCTAGCAAACTCTCTCCTTTTCTCTTATTTTGTTATAGCCAATTTCATTAAACACTTAGGCCTCCCTATCGCCTACTCTTTCCTCTCCAAAACCCTCACTCGTTCTCTTTTCTTTTTCTTTAACCTATGTAGCCGAAACACCTTGTGTTCTAGCCAAAATCTTTTTCCATCTTCATTGCCGAAAGTGAGCAACATATTTTCTTCTTCCCATAATCTTCCAAAAGCCGAAAATAAGTCCCCTCTAGCCTTAGCCGAATCTTTGAAGGACTTAAAGCAAAGGGGTTGTCGATTTCTTCAAGTAAGGGTAAGATCTCATTCAGTTTCATCCTTTTTTCTTTTAAGATTAACCGAAACCAGGAAATCTAACCCCATTATTGTGTTAGTTGGAACTTGGAAAGAAGGCTTCAGGATCTGTCCATAAGTCGACCATAAGGAAGAAATCTTCCAAGATCTAAGGTAAGGAATATTCGGCCAAGGCCTATTTTTGGTGTTTAGATCTAGTTCATAATTATTCAAAATAGCCGAAACTAACAAGTTAATAGATCTAAGGATCAGTCGACTACAAGGAATGAGAAATTCTTTTCCCGAAGGTACACCATAGGCCGCATGTTCCCTAGTTATTCAAAGGAGTTTCGGATTTAAAATCCACAAGGTAAGTACCTATAGCATTCTGCCAAGGCTCGTATTGATACTAAGATCTATTTCTTACATGTTAAAAAGTCAAACTAACCTATGTAAAGATCCAGTGTTTGGCGAATACAAGGAGGAGAATAGCAAAGTTTTCGGATTTGAGTGATAAGCAAATCAAGATCAAGGTAAGTACAAATCCTACTAGGATTTGATTTTGTGGCCGAATGGGTTTTCATTAAAAACTTTAATATAGGCCGAATGTAGGAAGTTAAAGATCTAAGGCGAGATCGATTTGGATTTCAATTGAAATTGTTGTTTAATCGGTGTACCCACTCTACTTTTTAATAAGATTTATGGCATTAATTAATATGTGCATGTTTATAAGAATGTGAATATGGCTAAGGTACCATGCTATGGTACAAAAGTACTGTGCACGCTTCCTACTCCTACTAGGATTATGAATATATGTTATATTTAACATGTGAAAAGTGATAAGAATGTGAATTAAGGCATGATTTTGCATAATGTGTATGATATATGGGGCATATGGGTTATATGAAAAGGGAAGTGAATGTGGTGACCTAAGACCATGGAAACTGAATGTGGTGACCTAAGACCACGATATTTGAATGTGGTGACCTAAGACCACGATATCTGAATGTGGTGACCTAAGACCACGAATTTTATAAGGGCGATGAGCACGCCGATCGCAATGACGCCTTCGATGGTGTGTAACGGATGGAGGGTTGACTTAGTAGTCCCCACGGTGCGCAGGTTGGTACGGGGGACGTGTAGCGGATGGCTATCTAGGCTTGGGTTCGGGTTGCATCATTATTTTCTTCTATTTGTTTATGAACATGTATGATAATGTATGCCTGAATTATTAAATGTTAGTGTTGGTTACACATTGAGTTTGTTTGACTCACCCCTTGTGGGATTATTTTTCAGGTGACGATCAGTGATGGACCGGGCCGGCAGGTGCTTAGTGGAGGCCATATGAAGTTCAGATTTCTTTTATTTGGACTATTTTACTTTAAGTATTTTGAATTTAAATTTTGGGAATTATTTGATGTAATAAGGCCTTAGTAGAACTATTTTATTCTGTTTTTATTTATTAAGCTTACAAACTTTTATTTATTAAAAGATTAAGTAAACCTATTTTTAAAACAAAGCCCAAATGTTTGTCACCTAAAGTAAAGGATTTTAATAATGAAATAAACTTGTTTTCAACTCAAGCCCAACCCAAAACGATATTTCTTCCAAATCACACAAGTTTTTCCTGAGTAACAAAAGAATTTGAAACGGTTTACACCGGGGAACATACCAGATTCGGCCAAGGCTCGTGGGTCGAGTTTGGGGTGTTTCAATCTTTTTCTTTCTTCCAACCCCAAATTCCCTTGTAGTCGAATATTTCTTGTGATTTAAAGCCTTAGCCGAATCTTATAGCTTTCTTCTTCTCCTTTCTTCTCTTGAGATCATAAAGTGCCGAACCACCATTGTTGTTCTCAAAAGCCGAATCTCTAAAGGAGGGGATGTCGACTTTTCTCTTGTAGCCTCTTCAAGCGACATAGTGGTAAGTGATCTCCCCTTAAAGCAATCGGTTTTATTCTTTCTTCATGGGTGTGCGAAAATCAATGGTTGGTCTTGATTTTTAGAGCATGGCCGAATGTGTATGGTGTCATAATAATGTGTCTTTTGTGTGTAGTCGAATACAATAAGGAGAAATTTGGGTATCAAAATCTAAGGTAAGGCAAGTATTCGGCCAAGGGCCATTTATTATGATGTTAGAAATTAATCTAAAATAAGTTCTTAGGTATTTCGATGATACTACAATCCAAGGTCACTTTTCGGATTTAAAATCGCAAGGTAGGTGTACATGAGTATTCGCCAAACTCTATGTTAGTACTTAGATCTATTTCTTACATGTTCAAAAGTCAAAACTAACCGATGAGGAGATTTGGTGCTAGCCGATTGCAAGGATAAAACATCGCAAAGTTTCGGAATTGAGTGATAGTCAAATCGGCAGCAAGGAACTTAGGATCTAAAGCGTTAGATCAGGAAATCAGTGACTCGATAAGAATATCAGGTGTGTACCCCACACTATTTCTTAATAAGTTTTATGGCAATGTTTAATATACATATGTGTTATTAAGAATGTGAAAAGTATAGCTAAGGTACCATACAATGGTACAAAGTACTAAGGTACGTTTTCCTGCTCCTACTATGAGTATGATATGGTTTGTTATGCCATGAATGTGAATATGATAAGAATGTGAATTAAGGCATGATATTGCATAATGTGTATGATATATGGGGGCATATGAGATATTATGAAAAGGGGAAGTGAATGTGGTGGTTTAATACCACGATATCTGAATGTGGTGACTTCGGTCACATTATCTAAATGTGGTGACTTCGGTCACAATTATTTAATCTGGTGGCTATGCCACGAATTTTATATATGATGAGCACGTCATCGCAATGACGCCTTTGATGGTGTGTAGCGGATGGAGGTTGACTTAGTAGTCCCCACTTGCATGTGATGGTACGGTGATGTGTAGCGGATGGCATATAGGTTTGGGTTTGGGTTGCATCATTTTTCCTATCATTATATGAATATGTATGTGATATGAGAATGTATGCCTGAATTGTTAAATTTTAGTGTTGGTTACACATTGAGTCTGCTTGACTCACCCTGCTAGGGAACATTTTTCGTGTGATGATCAAGAATGGACCGGTTTAAGGTGAGCTTAGTGGTGGCCATGTGAAGTTCAGATTTTACTTTGTCTTAGACTCCTTTTTACTTTATGTACTTTGAATTTAATTTTGGGATTTATTTGATGTAATAAGGCCATAGTAGAACTACTTTATTTTACTTTTATTTATTATGCTTACAAATTTTTATCGCTTAAAAGATTAAGTAAATTTATTTTAATATAAACTCTAAGTGTTTTGTCACCTAAAATAAAGGGTTTCCAATATAAGATAAACTTGTTTTCAACTCGAGCCCAACCCAAAAACAATCTTTCTTTCAAAACACGCAGATTTTCCAAAGTAACAAAAGAATTTAAGAACGGTTTACATCAAGGAACATACCAGAACCGGTCAAGGCTCGTGGGCTGGGTTTGGGGTGTTTCATGGGTGATGAAAGGAGGAAGTTATATGGACATGTATATGAGTAACGATTTTACCGTGAATCATCAGAGCGGCTAATGCCGTGAATCGTTATACTGAGCTTCAACCGTTATATGTTATAAGGGCTTTACCAATATATGTTGATGAGCAAAGATGACCGCCATCTTGGAGAGTAGGTGTGGGTTGATTGTAGAAATCCCCAATGGTGTGTTGGTTGGTACAGGAGTGCAGAAGCGGATGGAAACCTAGGCAAATGGGTTGGGCTTTGCATATTATATGTTTCCATGTAAATGAATTTATTATTATGTTTAATGAGGCCCAAATCTAGTGGTGCATGAGGGTTGCACACTGAGTCTCGCGACTCACCCCCTTTGAACTAACCTTTCAGGTGACGATTAGTGCATCGGACTGGGCCGGAGTGAAGCGCAAGGTGGCCATGCAAAAGAAGGTGGATCCGGCGACAAGTTTCCCATATTAGTTTTTTTAAAGTATTTTATGTTATGGATTTAAACTACATTGTAATAAGGCCATGGGCCATTAGTTTACATTTTAGTTTTATTATGGGCCTTTAATATTTATTCTCGTTTTAATTTTTTTCAAGGACATGTAATCTAGTTTTGGGCTTTTGCTTATTAAGGCACAATTTATGTAAATCCTATTTGGGCTTTTTTTATTACACGCTTGGTTTTCCTAAAATTTTTCTTAGTGACATACCGATCCTAGTAGTAGTGTTTGGGTCGGGTTTGGGGTGTTACATTCATATACTTAAATAAATGATCTCCTTACCGAACCGATTAAATCCCGAAGTTGTGTGATTCGAATGCTACCGATGAAAATCTTAGGTGATTGGATTTCCTTGAAATCCCGGAATACCGCAAATGAGAGAAAACACCCAATTAGTTAACCATATTGCCATTCGGCTAAGAGCTCTAAAAGTCGAAAAAAGATTAAAATCTCACGAATCGACACTTACCTATATAAATGGTTTCGGCTACTCCTTGTAGGAAGATTCGACAATCACAGCAGAAGATCGAAGCGTAGAAGATTAGAGATCTAAGAATTTTGGCTTTTAAGAAAATCCCGAAAAAGATGAACAAGAGGAAGATTTTGGCTATAAGAACAAACAAGAGTGTAGTTTCGGCTTTTAGTGAATGGGAGAAGAATAACAATGGAGATCAAGATTCGCTAATGTGAAATTTCAAAGAAAGAAGAAAGGGTGAAGGAGGTGGTGATTTTCGCTTTTTGAAAAAAGTTGATGTAAATTGTGGAGGGAGAGACTGAGAATTTTGGCACAAAGAATGGAGAAAAATTAGGGTTAAAATGCCGAAATTGATGAGCTATTCCCCCTATTTATAGAAAATTCAGCACCCTTATGGCTATTAGAAATCGATTTCTTTACTCCTCTAGGTGATGGAATTTCGGCCAACTCTGCTCTCAGCAGATAGCTCCTAATTTTTCTTCTTTTATCTTCCATATTATCAACTATATTATCTACATTATCCCATTCACATAAATCCTACTATTTTTGAGCCTTGTAGCCGTCCACTCCACCTAACCCTAATGCCGAAAATTAGCTAACTTGAATCCAAGGAATTGGGCTCCTTGAAACTTAAATTTGGTCCCCTTACTCCCTGGTGTGGTGTCACCTCATTGTTCCCTTAGTGGCGCTACTGACCACTGGGCCACAAGCCCATTTTGATGTTTTAAACACTAGTACTACCTTTTTAAGTCCTATAATGCCCAAACAGAAAACTTAATTAGGGCCTCAACCCAAACCTAAGAGTCCATTTTTGTGTCCTCTCTTTTCTTAATCGCTTATGAGGCCTCATGCCCGAGACTAGGGACTATTAAGTAAGAACATAAATTTTCCTATGGTCTCCCTAACTTTAAGGCTTCAACTAATCCTGATAATACCTTAATATTATTATTCTAAGTGCTACACATACATATTAACTCCCATGCATAGAATTAAAAGTTTGAGATTTTTGGGCGTTACAACCTAATAAGCCCAAATCTACTAGGCCCAAATTCGAGATGTTACAGCTTCTACCTCTTAAAGAAATTTCGTCCTCGAAATTTTCAACTAACTATCAATTGTACTACCCAAGTCTCATCACTACGCTTCCGCTGCGCACTCTAATAAAAAAATAAACACTCAATATACTACAGTAGGGTACGCACCATTATTCGCATATGGAGCGTCTTCGTCCCTTGTACTCATTCTTTCGATCGACGTTTATCTGATTAAGAATTTTATGAATAATTAATTCTTCCCACTTATTAACCGCGAACAATCTTATGTAAAATTATTTCGATAGTAGTTATTTCGAATTCGAATTCTATCTACAGGTTTTGTTCTCAAGTCTATATTTCCTAATTCTAGAATTCTCATGCAATCATCATCAATCAGAACAACACATACACGCATCAACCACATAAGAAACATCCATGATGTAACACCCCAAACCCGGCCCATGAGTCCTGACCGGATCTGGTATGTCACTGGGTAAAATATTTTGGGCCAATTTGATAGTTAGGTGAAAACTTGATTAAATTTGGCTAAGGTATTTAAACGGGTTTGAAAACTCGATTAGCATTTTATAAATACAGTTGGGCTTTATAAACCCTTTTGAAAACATTGATCATGTATCATTTTAAAATCATCAAAGTGATAGTTGACTTAGTTTATTTTTTGTTACCCGATGGTAACATCTTTTGAAAAACCCGTAGAAATTTACTAAGTTTGAAAATTATTTTTAATCGTTACTTGTCAATTGAAAATTTCATTTGTAACATAACATAAGCAAAATAAATAA
Organism: Gossypium rotundifolium; assembly: GCA_025506655.1. Lineage (NCBI taxonomy): Eukaryota > Viridiplantae > Streptophyta > Magnoliopsida > Malvales > Malvaceae > Gossypium > Gossypium rotundifolium. The sequence goes on from CP106723.1 coordinate 113,440,944, forward strand.
AATAACATCCACAAAATAAATAGCGGCCTTATTACAATCCCAAAATAAAAATACTTAGGAAATAAAATAATTAAACTTAACGAAAACAAAATTAAATTCCAACATTAAGCATGGCCGCCTCGAGTCCTCTCGGCTCCATCTCCGCGATTTACTCATCGCAAAATGTTAAGGGAAGGTGAGTCACCAAGACTCAGTGTGTAAATCCCTACCCGGAAAATACAACTCATACACAATTTATCAATTAAACATGCACATGCAACCCAACTAGCCATCCATACTCCTTTTCTACCCCGTGTGGTCAAAACCATCGATGACTTAAAGTCACAATTTAATTGATGGGGCCAACCCATCGTGTGGTCAAAACCATCGATGACCATAGGTCACAAATAATCAAGTGTGGTCAAAACCATGGTGGTACCAAACCACCGGGACTTAGTCGCAAATATTCAATCGTTGTGGTCAAAACCACTGATGACCATAGGTCACAAATAAAATGATGGGGCCAACCCATCTTGTGGTCAAAACCACCCATTTACGTCCATAATTCATCCCCTCCTCTCATCAATCCCACCATCACATGCTTTTATATCAATTTTTCATATATCATGGCATAGAATTTAATATCATGTGATGACATGCAAATTATTTAACAAAAGTCACAAATTAGGGACTTACCCTAATCCATGTTTAAGCCACAAGCATATCATAGATCACTACCAAAGTTTATACACAAGACAACAATATCATAAGTTTAATAATAAAGTGTGTAAAGAGTTTACACACTGCTTTCTACCGAATTCCTAGATCCCAAGATCCGATCTACAACACTAGATTTTTGTCCCTTGAATGGATTTGATTTCCAATCAAACTCAAGCCTAACTTAGTCCCTAAATCCATGGCATACGTTAGTTTCGCATTTAATCATAGACTTTTTAATTGAAAGGCCTTTGGTCGAATGTGCTTACCAACTCACCTTGGAAAATAAATCCCAAAGCTTCCTCATTTATAGAAAATTGGCAGCACCTCTTAATGTTGTGAGAGGGTTCGCTACCCTTTTAGAAGAGGAAAGAACCAAAAAAGACCCTTTTTCCCTAAGGAGAATTTGGCTAAGAGTAAACAACAATGCTGGAAATTTTTGAACAATTTTGGCTATGGTTTAAGGAGATTTAGGCAAAGACAAGAAGAGAGGAAGAAGAGAAGGAGTTTGCTGGAAATTTTCTCTTAAAGAGGGAGTATATTTGGCTTGTAAAAGAGAAGAGAAGCTGGAATTTTTGAATGGTTTTAGCTATGAAACAATGGAGATTTCAGCAGAGAGAATTTGGAGAGAAAAGAAGAATTTTGGTTCAACTTTTGGTACATCTTTTCTTTGTACAAAAACAGATATGTACAAACCCCAAGGTCTCCAATTTTCAGAAAACACTCTTAATTTATGATAATTCCCAGCCTTGATTTATCCAAGATAAATCTAATTTTATCATCCTTTAATTCCTTAATCCCTCAACAAATAAAACACTAAAAATAAAAGAACCCATGTGCATATCAAACTCTTCCAAATTGACTTTGGGAGTCCAAAATGCAACCAAAGTCCTTCACCCACGTTAGCAACTGGGAAGAAAAAGAGGAAAAAACCATGTTGTCAGCCGCTTGATTCAACTCGAACCCCAAGCAAGCAATTTCTTAACACGCCCCCAGCCACTCGCCAAATTGACTTTCATGTCAATTAACCACAACATTTATTCTTAAACCCATCCTACTCCAATTTATAACCGCATATGGAAAAATTAAAATCCCAAATCGTTGCTTCAAGGTCTCGAACCAATGACCCACCGCTTGCCCCTTTCTTAACACCCTTGCCATCTTTCCCGATTACACTTTCAGTCATAACTCGTCATGACATTTTTATAAGCCATCCTTCATCGCTCCTTATGCTTTGGCGCTAAAACAAAATAAACGCAGACATGTGCTACCCCAGACTCGAACACGAGTCCAAGCGCGCAGCTTCTTTCTTCTAGCGCCTTGCCACTTCTCCCAACCTAACTTTCATGCCACAAACCTCCTTTATTTAATTATAAGGCCTTCCTAGCCCTAACGCCCAAAAAGGCCCACAAGGAAAAATATTTCCTCCTTGTATCTCCCATGGATCGAACCCAAGATCCCTTACCATCATAATGACGCCACAACCACCGCACCACAAGGCCTTCTTGTGTCATGCTTCTCCCAATTTTTATTTAAACCCTATCTCCACCTAGCTCCCTTCTTTAAGTACTTTAAAAAGAAATTTTAATTCCAAATCTAACCTAATTCGGGATTATTTCTAGACCCTAAATTATGCCAAATAAAATCATATTTATTTATTTCTTGAAACCCACATGGAATTTATTTAAATTACAAATAACCCCTAATTGTGGTGTTACAGCTTCTACCCCTTAAAAATAATTTCGTCCTCGAAATTACTTACTAACGAATAACCGTACATCTTTACTCACCGTGACTATGCTACATCACAAGACTCGATCTTAAAGAATTATCATGCTTCCTAGACACGCCTCTAAGTTCACAACCAAGATTTCGTGCACTTCCTAGTAAAACAAGAAAACTCTACAATAATTAAAGCAATTAGGGTATTCCGAATTAAGGAACGCACTGCTGTCACATCCGCACATCTTCCTCCTCGCGACGGCCAATTGCATAAACCAACCTTGGTTGCCTCCTCAAGACCTTCAAAGACCTCGGTCACGCCTGTTACCATTTCCATTACCCCTAGTCGCACCTCGACCCTCCGTGGTTGTTGGTTATCCTTCGTTGGTGCATGGTCCCGACCTTCCGTTTCACTTAGCCGCCTTCTTAGATGTCTCTAACTCGATGCTCCATAGACCCACATTCAAAGCATCCACGATTACCATTCCAACACTCCCCTTGTGAAACTTGCCACACTTATCACACCGTATGGCTATCGAGGATTAGCAAGAAGAAGCCTAGCGCTTGATCCCACCCACCAAACTTTGACCTCTTTTGTCGATTACCAGAGAACTCGATGGTTCCGAGCTCCTCTTATTCCAATTTTTGTCCCGTTCCGTCTAACGGACTGTCTTACTCCTCAAGAACTTTAGACTTCTCCACAAGGACAAATAACTCGTTCTGTTGTGGAGCTATCATCATCCTCACTCATCTCTAAGGCCATCTTCAACTCGACACAATAGCTCATGCGCGGTACCCACAATACCCGAGCATATCTACTTAATCGGAAGAACTCGGCCTCATATTCGCACATCGACTTATTTCCTTGAACCAGTTCAAGAAAGCCTTCCTCGAGCGTCTACATAGTCGGTTCCAATATACTTCTTTTGGTAGGCTCCCTAAAAATTCCCAAGTAAGGTTTTTCGCCACCGCTCCATCCTTTACGGTGAGCCACCATCGACACGCTTCATCCTTCGGTTTATTAATCGCTCCTTTTAACTTCTCCTCATTAGTCGTCAAGATCGTCCATAATCCTTTCGATCGATTCTAACCAAGATTCGCCAAGACTTTGGGTGCCACTCCCGATACACCGGAATACCTCGCCTGCTTGATCAAGTCGCTCGGCATGACTTTCGAGCTCCCATACCTCCATTCGCCTGACCACCATCTCAAGGACTCGCAACACAAGATGCTGCGTTACGGCCTCACCTCCCGCCTCCGATCCCGCCTCCTCACTCTAAAAATTGGGGTGGTGGTGGCGGTGGTATCCCATTCTCCGATTCTCGACTGACCTCACGGGTTCGACACGGTTACCTCGCCTCTACCTCGCCACGCGACGGACGTCCACGACCTCTTGAACTCATTCTAACTATTGCGCTTTAACTGACACGTAATTTTATGGATTAGTACTTGTTTCACTAATTATCCACGAAGAAATTTTATGATAGGAATTTAAAGAGTGGTTCTTTCAGAATCAAACAAACACACAGTCTTCCATTCATTCAATCAAAGAGACGTTGTTGATTTCATTGTGATTGTTTTTCCACTACCTGTGGGTATTTCCGTAATTTTTCCTATGAGGGTATTTTTGTAATTTTCAAAATGCAAATTTTCGATGATTTTGCCAAAATTATTTTAAAACTCTTAATTTCCGATTATTTTGAGAAATTTTGAAATTCGAGGGTCTTAGGTGAATTTTGAAACTCGGGGCATTTTGGTAATTTTCTACAAATCAGATGAATTTATAAAATTTGATGAATCGGGATATTAAAATTGTAAAACTTTGAAGGCTCTTTTGATAATTTGCATTTTCTAAAATAGTGATGTTTACAAAATTTGAAAGTTGTGGTATTCGGTAATTTGGTAGGTTAGGAACAATTTTGTAATTTTACAAAATCATGACGCTTTAATTTTAAGATTTTTGGGCACTTTTTATGTGATGAAATTTTGATTAAAACCGTGGGTATTTTGGAAATTTCATAATTCAAATGCTTTTGTAATTTCTACCCCTAAGGGTATTTTAGTAATTCTACATAGTCGGGTATCTTCACAAAATAATTTTAATTTAGGTTCTAAGTGAATTCACAAAGAAGGATGTTTTGAAAACTTCTATTTGAAATTTTTTCATATGGAGGGTATTTTACAAACCGTGGGTATTTTGGTCATTTTTCATCTTGAGGGTATTTTGGTCTCTCTTTTTTAAAAAAAACTAGAATTTTAATTATTTCCCAAAACAAAACAGCTAGTCCCTTTCGGGTTTTAGTTATCGAATTTAGCCTGTGAGTGTGTCGTCTCAGCTAGGATGAACCGTTACTACGCACTGTAGGATTCAAGTGAGTAGGAGGTGAGTCACGAGGACTGCTAAATACCGTGCCCTCACCGAATCCAATCCTAGACATGCGATAACGATTGCCACATCCTTTGCTCAAGGACAACTCATGTGGTTTGTTTAGGTAATTATTAAATTTTATGAAATTTTTATGGGGTATGCTAGCCCTAGGGTTCAATAGTTTCTACTCTAGTAGTCTACGCTCCCATTTTATCTTCTACCCTCATCCAAAAAAAAAATAAATTCACAGTAAATTGATAGAGGTACTTACAGGCGGATAGGTCTTGGGAGACTACGGTGCCATCTTCGATCAAGCCAAAAACAATTTCTCAAACATTATAATAAGGCCTACTATCCAAAACCAAACATTTTGGGCCTTGGGCCCCCACAACCGAAGTTTTGAACCTGCTCGATACCAATTTGTAACACCCCAAACCCGCCCATGAGTCCTGACCGGATCGGTATGTCACTGGTAAAATATTTTGGGCCAATTTGATAGTTGGGTGAAAACTTGATTAAATTTGGCTAAGGTATTTAAAACGGGTTTGAAAACTCGATTGGGCATTTTATAAATACAGCTTGGGCTTTATAAACCCTTTTGAAAACATTGATCATGTATCATTTTAAAATCATCAAAGTGATAGTTGACTTAGTTTATTTTTTGTTACCCGATGGTAACATCTTTTGAAAAACCCGTAGAAATTTACTAAGTTTGAAAAATTATTTTAATCGGTTACTTGTCAATTGAAAATTTCATTTGTAACATAACATAAGCAAAATAAATAAAATAACATCCACAAAATAAATAGCGGCCTTATTACAATCCCAAAATAAAAATACTTAGGAAATAAAATAATTAAACTTAACTAAAACAAAATTAAATTCCAACATTACATGGCGCCTCGAGTCCTCTCCGGCTCCATCTCATGATTTACTCATACGCAAAATGTTAAGGAAGGGTGAGTCACCAAGACTCGGTGTGTAAATCCCCACCCGGAAAATACAACTCATACACAATTTATCAATTAAACATGCACATGCAACCCAACTAGCCATCCATACTCCTTTTCTACCCCGTGTGGTCAAAACCATCGATGACTTAAAGTCACAATTTAATTGATGGGGCCAACCCATCGTGTGGTCAAAACCATCGATGACCATAGGTCACAAATAATCAAGTGTGGTCAAAACCATCGGTGGTACCAAACCACCGGACTTAGTCGCAAATATTCAATCGCTGTGGTCAAAACCAATCGATGACCATAGGTCACAAATAAAATGATGGGGCCAACCCATCTTGTGGTCAAAACCATCGATTTACAGATCCATAATTCATCCCCTCCTCTCATCAATCCCACCATCACATGCTTTTATATCAATTTTTCATATATCATGGCATAGAATTTAATATCATGTGATGACATGCAAATTATTTAACAAAAGTCACAAATTAGGGGACTTACCCTAATCCATGTTTAAGCCACAAGCATATCATAGATCACTACCAAAGTTTATACACAAGACAACAATATCGAAGTTTAATAATAAAGTGTGTAAAGAGTTTACACACTGCTTCTCTACGGAATTCCTAGATCCCAAGATCCGATCTACAACACTAGATTTTTGTCCCTTGAATGGATTTGATTTAATCAAATCAAGCCTAACTTAGTCCCTAAATCCATGGCATACGTTAGTTTCGCATTTAATCATAGACTTTTTAATTGAAAGGCCTTTGGTCGAATGTGCTACCAACTCACCTTGGAAAATAAATCCAAAGCTTCCTCATTTATAGAAAATTGGCAGACCTCTTAATGTTGTGAGAGGGTTCGCTACCCTTTTAGAAGAGGAAAGAACCGAAACAAGACCCTTTTTCCCTAAGGAGAATTTGGCTAAGAGTAAACAACAATGCTGGAAATTTTTGAACAATTTTGGCTATGGTTTAAGGGAGATTTAGGCAAAGACAAGAAGAGAGGAAGAAGAGAAGGAGTTTGCTGGAAATTTTCTTAAAGAGGGAGTATATTTGGCTTGTAAAAGAGAAGAGAAGCTGGAATTTTGAATGGTTTTAGCTATGAAACAATGGAGATTTTCAGAAGAAGAATTTGGAGAGAAAAGAAGAATTTTGGTTCAACTTTTGGTACATCTTTGTTTGACAAAGCAGATATGTCTGACCCCAAGGTCTCCAATTTTCAAAAACACTCTCTTAATTTATGATAATTCCCACCTTGATTTATCCAAGATAAATCTAATTTTATCATCCTTTAATTCCTTAATCCCTCAACAAATAAAACACTAAAATAAAAGAACCCATGTGCATATCAAACTCTTCCAAATTGACTTTGGGAGTCCAAATGCAACCAAAGTCCTTCACCCACGTTAGCGGTGGGGAAGAAAAAGAGGAAAAAAAACCATGTTGTCAGCCGCTGATTCGAACTCGAACCCCAAGCAAGCCCCCTTAACACGCCCAAAGCCACTCGCCAAATTGACTTTCATGTCAATTAACCACAACATTTATTCTTAAACCCTTCCTACTCCAAACCCATAACCGCATATGGAAAATTAAAATCCCAAATCGTTGCTTCAAGGTCTCGAACCAACGACTCACCGCTTGCCCCCTTTCTTAACACCCTTGCCATCTTTCCCGATTACACTTTCAGGTCATAACTCGTCATGACATTTTTATAAGCCATCCTTCATCTGGCTCCTTATGCTTTGGCGCTAAAACAAAATAAACGCAGACATGTGCTACCCTCAGACTCGAACACGAGTCCAAGCGCCGCAGCTTCTTTCTTCTAGCGCCTTGCCACTTCTCCCAACCTAACTTTCATGCCACAAACCTCCTTTATTTAATTATAAGGCCTTCCTAGCCCTAACGCCCAAAAAGGCCCACAAGGAAAAATATTTCCTCCTTGTATCTCCCATGGATCGAACCCAAGATCCCTTACCATCATAATGACGCCACAACCACCGCACCACAAGGCCTTCTTGTGTCATGCTTCTCCCAATTTTTATTTAAACCCTATCTCCACCTAGCTCCCTTCTTTTAAGTACTTTAAAAGAAATTTTAATTCCAAATCTAACCTAATTCGGATTATTTCTAGACCCTAAATCATGCCAAATAAAATCATATTTATTTATTTCTTGAAACCCACATGGAATTTATTTAAATTACAAATAACCCCTAATTGTGGTGTTACACATGAACTCATATTCCTCTCCTAGGGGTATTTTCGTCATTTCACTACCTAGGGGTATTTTCGTAATTTTAACCTATAGGGGTATTTTCGTAATTTTTCAAAATAAGTATCTTGGTGTTTTTTTCAAAATAAGGGTATTTTGGTAATTTTGCAATCTGGAGGTATTTCAATAATTTTACAAACTGGGGGTATTTCGATAATTTTACAAACCGGGGTATTTCGATAATTTCAGTAAATTTTAATAATTTCTAAATCAAGTATGCTTCGATACTTTTTCAAATCAATATGCTTTTGGTAATTTATTACAAAACTAGGGCATTCTAGTAATTTTGTAAAATAGAGTGGTGGTCCCTTCGGGTTTTAATTATAAATTTTGGCCCGTCAACAAGTCCTCTCGGTTAGAGTGAACAAACACTACGCACTGTAGGATTCGAGAAGAGGAGGTGAGTCACCGGGACCGCTTAAATACCAAGCTCTCCTGGATCCAATCCTAGACATGCGTATGCTCTGCCACACCTTAACTCAAATGACTTATTCCCGGGTTTGTTTAATTAGGTTAAGTTTTATGGAAGTTGAAAAGTATGATGTAAACTAGGCCTAAAGTCCATCAGATTCTAATTAAACTAGTCTACATCCCATAAAGCCCATCGAGCCCATGAGATACTTAACACACAATGGTTTATAATACTTACCGGTGGACTTGGGTTGAGACGCAGTGCCATGTCGAATGATGCACCAGATCATTTATAAAATGCATGTTTCAAAACCTATCTTTAGAAAATGTTTTGAGCCCAAAACCCCAAAGTCGAGTTTTGAACCAAGCTTTGATACTAATTTGTAACACCCCAAACTCGCCCAAACACCACTAATCGAATCTGGTATGTCTCTAAGAAAATTTAATAAAACATGTCGCTTTTTGGAAAATATTTTCCTTGAGTTTAACCTTTATTCGGAAAAATTAATAGGTTGTTAATTTCTATAAATTCTATGAGATGTTTTTATGAATTAAAACCAAACTTAAATACATGCTTTAGAAAAAATGTAAACTTAAAATGTCCGATAATAATAATAAAAGCCCAAGATTAAAACCGAATCGAAATATAAAGTTAATGACTGTGGCCTTATTACATTGAAATTTAAAACCCATTAAATAAAGATACAAAATAATAAACTAAAGTCTTTTTGTCAATCCAAATGTTCTTTTGCATGGCCACCTTGCGCTCCTCTCCACTTGGCCTCGATGCACTAGGTGCTACCAAAAATATTAAATAATAGGTTGAGTCATGAGACTCGGTGTGCAACCCTCATGCACCATTAGATTTGGGCCTTAGCCCCACGTAATGTAAAAATAGATTAATATATATATATATAACAAAAATTATGCAAGCCTAACCCAAATCCTAGGTTTCCATCTGCTACAAGCCACCCGCACCGACCATTCACACCATTGGGGATTTCTACAATCAACCCACACCGCTACACGCCATCGATGGCGTCGTGCTACTCATTGTCCGATCATGGCAATAGCCACTACAACTGATCATGGCAAAAGCCACTACAACAGATCATGGGAAAAGCCACTACGTAACACTTCCCTTTCATCAAACCCAACCCCATGCAATCACGTAAATCAAGATACTTATAAAACATATTATATTAACAGGAACATTCACTGAAGAATGACAGAGATCACTAACCTGGTGATTCGCTTTTACCCTTCTCGGGTTTCGAATGTTATGCCGGGATTTCAGCATTTAACAGAATATAAGCAGATTTATAACACATATTAATAGACAATCTAATGGTGTGAAAAGTTACACACTTGATTAATACGTAGGACTACCCTCTATGTCGGTACTCTCGCTAATCGAATCTACAACTTGCTCAAAAGCCGAAAAAACGTGAAGATAAGGCCTCTCCTATATTCGGCCAAGGGTTAGTATTTTACTTGAATTCATATGCTTAAGTAAACAGATCTCCTTACCTGAATCGATTAAATCCCGAAGTTGTGTGATTCGAATCCTACCGATGAAAATCCTAGGTGATTGGATTTCCTTGAAATCCTGGAATGCCGCAAATGAGAGAAAACACCCGATTAGTTAACCATATAGCCATTCAGCTAAGATCTCTAAAAGCCAAAAAAAGATTGAAATCTCACGAATCGACATTTACCTATGCAAATGGTTTCGGCTACTCCTTGCAAGAAGATTCGTCAATCACAGTAGAAGATCAAAGCGTAGAAGATTAGAGATCTAAGAATTTTGGCTTTTAAGAAAATCCCGAAAAAGATGAACAAGAGGAATATTTTGGCTATAAGAACAAACAAGAGTGTAGTTTCGGCTTTTAGTGAATGGGAGAAGAATAACAATGGAGATCGGAAGATTCGGCTAACAAGAAATTTCAAAGAAAGAAGAAAGGGTGAAAGAGGTGGTGATTTTCGGCTTTTTGAAAGAAAGTTGATAGAAATTGTGGAGGGAGAGACTGAGAATTTCGGTACAAAGAATGAAAAAAAAGTAGGGTTCAAATGCCGAAATTGATGAGCTATTCCCCCTATTTATAGAAAATTCGACACCCCTATGGCTATTAGAAACTGATTTCTTTACTCCTCTAGGTGATGGAATTTTGGCCAACTCTGCTCTCAGCAGATAGTTCCTAATTTTTCTTCTTTTATCTTCCATATTATCAACTATATTATCTACATTATCCCATTCACATAAATCCTACTATTTTTGAGCCTTGTAGCCGTCCACTCCACCTAACCCTAATGCCAAAAATTAGCTAACTTGAATCTAAGGAATTGGGCTCCTTGAAACTTAAATTTGGGCCCCTTACTCCCTGGTGTGGCGTCACCTCATTGTTCCCTTAGTGGCGCTACTGACCACTGGGCCACAAGTTCATTTTGATGTTTTAAACACAGGTACTACCTTTTTAAGTCCTATAATGCCCAAATAGAAAACTTAATTAGGGCCTCAACCCAAACCTAAGGGTCCATTTTTTGTCCTCTCTTTTCTTAATCATGATGAGGCCTCATGCCCGAGACTAGGGTCCACTAAGTAAGAACATAAATTTTCCTATGGTCTCCCTAACTCTAAGGCTTCAACTAATCCCGATAATACCTTAATATTATTATTCTAAGTGCTACATATACATATTAACTGCCATGCACAGAAATTAAAAGTTTCGAGATTTTTGGAGCGTTACAACCTAATAAGCCCAAATCTTCTAGGCCCAAATTCGGGATGTTACATTTCTTTTTTTAAGTGATATTGTTCAAGGGAGCAGAGAACAGAAGGCTCTGCTGAACTGTAGTCCAATAGTAATATCTGGTTTATCTCTCCGCTTTAATGTAATGATTGAGGAAGTTTTAGTAATGGGCAAAGGGACCACTTCATTTTCATGTATTTCCAAGCTCCAATTGTATTAATGTTTGCTTATGAAGGTTAATTCAGCTAATGCTTTGTTATAGTGCTGTTGAATTAAATTATAGTATGAAAAATCAAGAATTTTTAACTTAAAATGTCTATTAATGTTTTAGAGGAGAGAAATTTAGCTAAATGGAGGCCATGTCTTTGTCAAGTTCTGTTAATTCCTTTAACTCTAAATTGATTGGATGAGAAATGACTTAATATTGTTTTCCACTAAATAATCAGTCATTAATGGGGATTCATTTTCTTCAGCTTCAGCAGAAAATTGGTTTTTAGAGATCTATTATGGAGGGTAAGAAATGGCTTATGTAGACAACTTATTATATTCCTTGCTTCCACTCACAATTATCATATGATGTTACCTACAGCACAGATAAAATGAGTGAGGTTGCTATTCTTGCTGTAGTAAAAAAGAATTTTGGAGATCATCTGATCATTGGGGAGGAGGGAGGAATTATAGGGGATACCTCATCAGGCTATCTATGGTGTATTGATCCTTTAGGTTTGTCTCTTTCATCCCTTGGTTTCTTTAACCAAAACAATTTGTATGTTTATATTTTATAAAGTATTAGAAAAATATCCTACAATTTGGGAGTCATGTTTTCACTTTTTATTGCACTCTTACGAAGAGATGCTTTAGCATACCGTAGTTTATATCAAGATTAATTCCCGCTTGTTTGTGTTAATATTTACTTTATGTAAGGGTTAGATATAAATGCTCTTTTGGTTTCACTTTGCTACCTTCGTAGATGGAACAACAAATTTTGCACATTGTTATCCTAGCTTTGCAATTTCAATTGGGTGTACTGTTTCAAGGAAATCCCGCCATTCTTTGCTATGGTATTATTTTCTTACGTGAATTTTGGCAATATTTCATTTACATAAGTTTACATTCAAAATATGATCACTTAAAGAATATTGAGTATAGAAGTTACAAAATCAGCTTCTTGCCTTTTTTAATTTGTATGATGTAGGAGGAAAGATGACATTATTTATTTTTAGGTGTAGGTTGAATTTGTTGGGGACCCATGTGTTGGAATACCCTTACATTTATCGCATCACTGGTAGGAAATATGGAACTAATTAAAGCTCATTAAGGTTCATGCCTATGTTAATAGTAAATTAATGGCTAAATATTTGATGCTTTGGGTTCTAGGTGGGGAGCATTTTGTAATGGATGTAAAATCCATCCCATAGAAACGGATAAGGTAAGTGATCACTTGAATCAAACAGTTAAAAATATTGTGAATAATTTATTAGTAGATGTTACTATTTTCACGAACAGTTGTTACTTTATACTTCAACATGCTTGATCCTGGTTGATGACACATTTTATGCATTCGGTTGGACAAATATTTGGGGCTCAATGATTATGTGCCCTCTAATATTTTCTATGGAGGTTTTTCATGGTGACTTCGCTCAAAGAAACTTGTTGAGGCACAAGCCTTAGATACCTTCAATTAGGATTAAACCGATCGACCTATGCTTTTGCGAAATATATCTTTTAAAATTTTGGTTCCCAGTGCATGCCTATGATTTTTAAAAGGCCAAATGTTTTGACATCTTGCAAAGAAATACTTGTTTGCGGTGGAGCGATCTCTTCTTGTGACGGGTTTGGATATGACCACGATGATGCATGGATTACCAACATTGAATTATTCAAGGAATTTCTTGACATCAAGAGAGTATGAACCTTAAAAGATATTTACGTGGTCATAAGCTCTTTCTCCAAAAATTACTAAACTCGTGATTTACCCTTTTGTCTCTAACTTTCCTCGACTTACAATGACTAGGGTGTAAGAAGGCTTGATGTCAGCATTGTGGACATGTGCCATGTAGCGTGGGAGTTGGAAGCATATTGGGAATATCGTCTAAAACCATGGGATATGGCTGCTGGTGTATTGGTAAAGCTTTATAACTTAATTCCTTTTGTGTAATCATTGACTTAAATGTTAAAAAAAAGTAATATATTTTCCTTCCTTTACTTAAATGGTTATTGAGCACCGCAAATGTTAAAATAGATGTCGGTTGTCGGTTTATTTTGCATTGGACATAACTACTTATTTTGCATACCGTGAAAAGATAAATAAAAAGATCCAGTAAAATACTTTGAAATTGCTTGAACATATTAAGTCACCAAACTGCTTTTCTATCATATATATAATTTTAAATTTATCTAGTGTGAAAACGTGGTGATAATTAAGACAATGAGCATGTTGAATGAGGTTTGTTCGATTCAGCAGTTCATATTAAAATTGTTAATTCTTTGTAACCAGATAGTCGAAGAAGCTAAAGGGTTGTCTATTATCCACAGAAGTTCTTGCGACCTCATTATATTTTTCTGAGATGAATATTTTGGAACTATTTGTGCTTGTTTGATATATTATTTACTTTTTCTTATATCTGCTTTTATTGTTTGTTAAAGGTGGGCTTGACAGTATGTCGAGAAGCATAAGTTCTGCTTTTGATGTCGTTCGGATGAGCATGTTAACAATGACGAGGTAGTACTCGGTTGAGCTATTTTGCTTTGTTTCCAGTCTAACATGGTTTCGAATAATGTTGAGTTTACTATGACCAAAGTTCATCTTCTCTTTGTTTATTATTTGTTAGAGCAAAAGTTTGAGTTCTTCTCTTATTTTCTTGTACAGTTTATCGTACTCTTGTTGAGCCAATTATTCCAATCATTTTCCAAGCAAACAAAAGTATAATACGTATTGTTCGTGAATTTTGTTCATGGATTATATGTCTTGTTCATGAATTTCCATTTTAATACGTATTGTTTGTGAATTTTCATTTTAATCGTCTTCAAATTAAATTATATATTTTAAATTAGATTTGTGGTGTTTCTATAATATTTAATTTTTTTTGTTTTCATGACATTTAGCGGCGTTTTTGAGAAAAGCGCCGCTAAAAGTATAATATTTTAAATTTTTTTATTTTTATGATTTTTAGCGGCGTTTTTGAAAAAGCGCTGCTAAAAGTCATGATCTTTGGCGGCGTTTTTGGGAAAAGCGCCGCTAAATTTTACGGCGTTGATTTTAGCAGCATTTTTTGCGGCGCTTCTAAAAGCACCGCAAATACTTTTAGTGGCGCTTATAAACGCCGCTAAAAGTCTGTTTTGGTGTAGTGCACTAATTGCACATATACTCTTAACAAAGTTGTCTACTTTAGTAGCAGTTACTAAATTATTTTCATCTTGGCTTACACTAATTAGAATTAAGATCCACTTGTTTTTGAAACTAGACTAAAAGGATTTTTTACCATAAAATTTCTGAATTTTTACATAAGCTAATTAATAGTTTTTTCTTCATTTTCTTCCCTGTTTTGCTACTAGGAAGCTTTGACCATTCTCCACTAAAAATTCAGTACAAAATTTGTATATTTTGTCATTTGTTTTTATTGAAAATAGACTCATTAAGCTTTTAGCCATTTATATTTCATATCTTAAATATTTTTGTACAATTTTTAATGATTTTTCAAAGTCAGAACAAGGGATTCCAAAATTTATCTAACCTTGTGTAACACCCCTAATTCGAATCCGTCGCCAGAATAGGGTTACGGAGCATTATTGGAGATTTTCAAAACAAACAGATAGAAATTTTAATAATGACATAACATATCAACATCCATATCAAAAACCAATTCAAAAGATACATAATGTCCCTTATAAGATCCCTCGAGACCCTAAATACACGTTAGAAATAAGTGGGGACCAAATCGAAATCTCAGAGAATTTTTCAGGAACATTAAAAATTTTCAAAGCTGCAGGGGTCACACGGCCTTGCGACTCACACGACCAAGAGACATGCTCGTATCTTAGGCCGTGTGGGCATTCGAAATGGGGACACACAGCCATGTCCCAGCCCATGTCCATACTCGTGTAACTCTTTGACTTGGTCACACGGCCAAGCCACACGCCCGTGTGCTAGGCCGTGTACCCTTCGAAGTAACCTCACACGCCCATGTGATAGGCCGTGTAACAACTTCACTTGCAATCTTTTTAAAGTTACAGGGGACACACGGCTGTGTCACCTGACCATGTGTCACACACAGCTGAGATACATGCCCGTGTCTCTGCCCGTGTGGACGAAAATAGGCCATTTTACAAGCCATTTTTCTCACCCAATTTGGCACCAACGTACACTCAACATTGTGCATATAAACAACCCATATTAAGGCATCTAAAACAAGCAAAATCAAGCCTTAAACATGTAGTATATTCACATACAACCAATATTCCCTTAGGCACCTCAAGTAACAATTTATAAGCATGAATAACCATGTGTTCAACTAACTCATATGCATACTTGCACCAATACATATCATATAGATCACTTTATCAAAACATACCATTTGATGTTAAACATGCCTTTCAATTTCTAACATAATTAGACATATATGTCTTACACAGCAAGGTACCAATTCACAACCATTTCATCAACTCACAAAACACTTATACAAAATGCACATATAACTATCATTTTACCTTTCATCATTCAACCACCAATCAAGCCACACATCAACCAAATTAAGGCTACATATATACATACCAAAATATACCAAATCACAAGCCAACTCAAATGGCTATAATCTTAACAAAATATGTAGGCCAACATTAGCCAAAAATAACCTATATATGCCATTATAACTAAAATTAACCAACCAAAAGTACTAAATGAGCCGATGGATAGTGTGATACAGCTCCGAAAAGCTTTCAACCCGAACGAGCTTCTGAATCACTATAAAACACGAAAAATAGCACAGAGTAATTATTTAAGCTTAGTAAGTTCGTATAACATAGAATTTAACTTACCATTTAATCACAATTTAGGTAAGTAAACATAGCATATCCCAACTCAATTTGGCCAAATGCCTAAGCACATATTCACAAACATGTTAGTCATGTAAAACACATATAATAAACAATACACATGGATGAACTCAACAATTATTCAAGTTTCCTATACATGTATCATCCATTGCATATATCAATATATCATGTAACATCATTTCCATGTATTTTATGTAAATATCTGTAGTAGTTCGTATCGAACTCATATAATCTTATAATAGAACTGTGCCCGTTGAACCATTTAGAATGTCGTTGGATACTCGGGTAGCACACACAAGGTGTACTGAATTGTAATCCATCAATTCTGTACATGTATGCTCATACGAAGCTCGACCCAGATGCTCTTACGAGCAAGAATCAAGAACCCTAATGACATGTCATTTGTATCCTACTTAATTCTTAAGGTTCAAACGAGACTCAAGAATCGCCAGACGTCGTTGGATATGCGATCGGTATTCATATATTAAAATAATGCAAATCACATACATATAATTCAATTAAAGCATATAATTACACAATTTAATTACACGAACTTACCTCGACAAGTATACGTAGATACGGAGGCGATTAATCTGATACTTTCTCTTTGCCCCAGTTTAACTCCGTACGAGGTCTAACTGGATCTATATGGATAAATTTAACCCAATTCAATATATTTCACATTCAATTTAGTACAACACATATTTTTGAAAAATTACCATTTTGCCCCTATACTTTTAATTCTTTACAATTGAGTCCCTAAGCTCAAAAAATAAAATTCATGCAATTTAATCCTAACCAAGCCTAGCTAATTTTTACCCATGCTTATAACAACCCACATATTTCACAAATTCCCAAATTTACCACATAATATTTTTTATTTTTCAACTTAGTCCCTATTTGACAATTTCACTAAAAATTTCTTTGCAAAAGTTGTTTATCTAACAACAACCATTCATTTTCTATCACTAAACTTCAAATATCAAGCATGCTCATCAATGGTAAAACCCTAATAGTTTAACAATTTTACAAATTAGTCCCCGAGCTAGCTAGATTAAGCTACAACGATCCCGAAAATGTAAAAATCATTAAAAATGAGACAAAAATGCATACCTAATTGAAGGATTAAAGATGGTCGAATGAAGCTTCCATGGTTTCTCCCTTTTTACTTTGTTATTTGGTTGAAGAAACAAAAATAAAGGTGAGTGTTTTATTTTGTTTCTTTAATTATTAACATTTATTTATTATTTACTATTTAACCTTAAAAACTAACCAAAATTTCAATAATTCCAAACCATTATCATCCACTATCAAATATAATGGTCTAATTACCATGTAAGGGCCTCCACTTTAAAGTTCTATAGCTATTTAATACCTCTAGCTATTAGAACTCAACTTTTGCATTTTATGTGATTTAGTCCTTTTATCAAATTGAGCATGTAAATAGTAAAATTTCTTAACAAAATTTTTATATGGTATTTCTATCATACTGTAAATAATAAAATAAATTTTCTAACTTCAAATTTGAGGTCTCGAAACCACTATTTCAATTTCACTAAAAATGGGCTGTTACACCTTGTCTTACTAAAATGCATATATCTCATTTAATACAATCTCAATGCTTACACAATTTATTCCATACAAAATAAATTCATTAAGATCAAATTTCATACTTTTTAATCATTTAAACCATCTACAATTTTTTTGGAATTTCAAAGTTAAGCTACTATTGTTTGTCTAAAAACCTGCTTTTAGTGATAATATTTACTTTTCCATAGTTCTTTGCATTAACTTTCATTTAAACATACATAACCATTGCACTTTTGATTACTATTCAATTTAGTCATTTATATTTATATGTCGATAACATATTCATTTCTTTACCTTAAAACTTCTTATAATACAAATCATATTTTCTCTTTCACTTGAAAACTTGGTGACTTTACATATCATACTTCATCAAATAATTTTCTCTCTAGTATGTCAATTAAAATTCACATATCGTACATTTCATTCATAAAATATTTAACTTAACTTATAGGATGTAAAGTGAATATGAAAACTTACATCTTTTGACAAGAATTTCTTCTTTTTTGCTTCTCTTTCATTTCTTTCTTAACTTCATCACTATCTTTTTCTTTTCTTCTAGTATTCTTCACTTCCATCTACTAATTTCTTGCTTTTAAATTGTTGATCATACACTTTATAAATTTTACTTCATTTTTACTCTTGGGTGCAATTGGAAATTCTCAAGAATTTTGGGTGGAATAGGAGAATGGCACGACAAAGGACCAAATTGTAACAAAATGAGAACTTCCTCTTTATATTTATAGGTTAATGTGAGAAGCATGGAAAGATTTGAGAATTCTCTACATTTTTACAAGAAAATAACTCATTAGTTTAATAAATTAAAATATTAAAATATAATATAAAATATCTTATAATAATAAAATATTCCACCAATCACATTTCAACAACAAATATTCATCAATTATTATCATAATATTTCATGATAATTATCTTGATTGAGAAATGACCATTTTACCCTGTAATATCTCAATTTTCACTTTTATGTCATTTATCATTTTTGGTAAAATTACACTTTAATCCCTTTTATTTTTCTACTTATTCAATTTGGTCCTCATTCACCAGTTTATTTACTCTTTAGTCCTTTCCTCCCTTAGGATGTTTTCACTTTTGGTCCTTCAAATTTTTCATATTTATATTTTGACCTCATAAATTTTTAAATATTTACTCTAAGCCATAATACTTTTCACATTTTTTACATTCTAGTCCCTACCATAAATTAATACATCATGTCAAACTTTTTGGTTCAACCTCCTTTGGTATCCTACGACCTTCACTTTCATCGATCTTGTACCTTATTTCACTAAGAATTTATAGCATATTGTTCATGAATGGGGTTTTGGAAATGTTACAAGAACTTTAAAGGAGATAGGTTCTGCAAATGAATGGTAGACTGTCAACCAAATTTCAGTGCTTGAATTTTGAACCATTTTCATGAATTAATTTCAAGGCTACAGTCAATTCTACAAATGCATCATAATGGAAATGTAGACACCTAGAAGAAGATTCATCAGAATGAGTGTATGAGAACAAATATATCTAGTGCAATAGCAACTCTAAAGCACTCCTCCTCGCCTATTGTTGAATCTTCACCAGAATGGAAATGTAAACACTTTCTCTAATCTTCATCAAAATGACAATTTTAGTAGAATGAGGCTTACAAAATACCTTTCTTTCCAAAAGTATCTAGTGCAAATTTGGTTGATCCTTTGAAGGATTGAATTAGAAATAAGAAATTGCCTACACCAATAAGCTTGAATATTTAAAATTACATCTCATCTTAATTGTGATTTTCTCAACAAAAAGGATCATGGTCAATCGAAGTCAACTTCCTTGTTTCAAGTGGCATTCCCAAATACCTCACAACAAGTTGTCATAGCTTAAAACTAGTGATACTTTGTACAATTCCAATTCTTCATCAAGAACATCGCAACAAAGATCTCACTCTTGTAAGCATTGAGCTACAAACAAAAATAAGAATAAAACTCCTTTTGTAACACCCTACACCTGACTCAAAAGCTGATTAGATGCAAGAAATCACATCCATTTTCAAAGCAAACAAACATTCAAAATAATCATTGAAGCTAGAAATAAAACAATCATAGTGTAACACCCAAATTTCCTTAAACCCAAAAATTTTAAACTTTAGGGGTTAAATTGAAAAAGACCAAAAGTTGGCAGTCTCTATTGGAAAATCAAGAAAAAAATTGAAATAGAATTTGGACAAGGTTGAAATCCAAATCTGGTTTGGTTTGGTTAGATTAGAACCAACTGATTCCTTAGTGGGAGACAAAATGATTATGGATGAATGGTTGTTATGCGTTGGAAGACTACATATGAAGGGCTATATATAGTTACTTAATGACTTTCGGGAGGATTCAACTCTATTATGTTTCATTTTCCTTTATCTTCATCTTCCATGGTTGCTTGAAAAGCAATGGTATTGAAAAGCTCTACATGGAGTGATGATCTCGAGGTTTAAGTCGAAAAAGTAGAGAAACAAGTAAGCTGCTTCCAGGAGAATAGAGCTCTAGAGTTTGGAAAAGCTAAGCTGGTGAAACAAGGGTGTACCAAGTGAGTTTTTGTACTCAAACCCAGAACTGGCAAAATATGATGCATGCTTTCATGAGTATCTGCCATTTTAGTTCAGTGGGCATGATCCATAATGTTTATTTATGATATATGTGCATTGCATAGGGAATGCTAAAAGGGGATTAACGTAGGGTTAGACGAAGTTAGGAATGAGATAAAGGGTGATCATGTTAGATACCACCATATGGTGTTACTGAGTGCACCCGTGATGTGCAAAACTTCGAGCCTTGCAGAGGGGACACTGCAGTGTTCCAGCATCAAAGTATAGGATGACGGATGAAGGAATGAATGAGATGCAATGGGAAAGTAGATAAAAGATTATGGCTAGGCTATGAGACCAATAGGAGACTATATGCCTAAAATAAGTAAGACCATAGCTGAAAGATGCTATGACATCATGGTTAAAATGAGTAAGACTGTAGCTGAAAGGTGTTATGGCATCATGGTTAAGATGAGTAAGACCATAGTTTAAAGAAGCTATGGAATCATGATGAAAATGAGTAAGACCATGGCTGAAAGACGCTATGACATCATATAAAATCATGCCAGAATGGCTAAATTGGATTAAGACTATGGCTGAAAAATGCTATAGCATCCTTTGATAGTCCACCAGGACAATAAACATGGGGAATATAAAGTGTAGCACTATAGTTGGATATGGCAACCTAGATCGTTCGATGAGACAATAAATACAGTATAGTCCGACGGGACATTAAACACGGGGTAGTTTGTTAGGACATAAAATATGGGTTCGTAAAGTGCAAGACCCTAGCTTAACCAAGGCAGCACAAAAAGTTCACTAATACACTAATTGTGGGGACATGTAAAGCAAGACCATAGCTCAGCTAAGGCAATGCATGACAAACCACCAGAACTATAAATAAAAAGTAGTCCCCCAAGATAGTAAACATGGGAATTGTGAGCAGTAAGACCATAACTCGGCTGTGGCAACCGATAGAGTTCGCAAGGACATCAAACATAAGACCAGATGAGTAATATCATAGCACGACTACGATAGCTTGTAGAGCCCATCAGGACACTAAACATGGAGTGGTCTGCCGGGACAATAAACCCGAGTGTTCATTCAGATTGGTAATAGTGGAAAAATAATGCCCTTGAATAGTAGTTTTGAAAGTCGGTAGGGCATTTGGGTGGTAACCCAATAATAAGTAGTCATGAGAGTTGACGTACTAGTGGTGCCTGATGTACAGGTGAACGAAAGATGGTTTAATGGAGGATTACAATAAGGATCTGCTGTTATAAATCACTGGGAAATGCTCAGTGAAACTGGTAGAGATAAAGTGAAGTTCGTAAGCACCCCAACTTGGAATAGAAATGTCAATTTGGGACCCAGGATAAAAAAGTATTAAGAGGGAGGATACAAGTATGTCTGTCAAGACTATTCCTCTTAGGGGAAAATTCAGCAAGGTAGTGTAGGCCAAAAAGGCTAGTTAGGTGGGAACACAATAAGAAAGAGAACTTGGGAACCCAAATAGACACTCAGTGATAGTGACTGAGTATTGCAGCCATAGTGGTTCGTAACAGAAGGTTGTGCTACGCTTAAGGGTAAGATAAAATGATTAAGGTGGATCACAAGGAAGTAATCCGGTTGCTATTTAAACTAAATAGGATTTAGTCTGCCATAGTGGCGTGGTACAATGTTAGTCATACCAGCGGATGGAAGGTAAGCAAGTCATACGAGATTTAGTTAAGGAAAAGAGTCTGCCAAGACCTAAACAGATTAAGAAGACTCGCCAAGGGCTTTTAAAAGAGGAAGCCGGAAGACCGTTTTAGTAGAGCATAATGGTGGGGAAAAGAAATCCACATTGGGAATAAGTGGAAGAAGAATTTAAGTAAAAGATAGGATAGAGTCTGCAGAGATGGCAACGCATTAAAAGGAACTGTCAAGGTTGATCAAGGATGGTAGAATGGCTGGATGGAAATCGCTCAACGAGTTATCCACCCATGGATAGGATCGAAATAAGATGGTCCACTAAAACGAAGTTTAAGAGAAATGTTCCAAATGAACAGGAGTTGTTGTATTTATTATTATAATTTATTTATTTATTTGAACCCCGACAAGGTGGGGTATGTTTGTGAATAAAGAAACTCACTACATTCAATCGAACTTATAAATGATTTGGCCCGTGGATGCAAGATTCGCGAAACAAGGAACTCGATGAGGACCGAGCTAGATAGTGATGAGTCAAAAGGGCATCACAAAGAAGTGTCATGCACATAGGATAGAGATCACCTTTAGGAACTTCGCCAAGGAAGTGGTTAAATTTTTTAATTAGATTTCTATGAGTTTGTAGTTCGATGAAGAAACCTTGTATAAAAATTTAAACTTAGTTGTAAGTTTTATAGAAAGGTAATATGATATGTTTTAATGTAGCAATATATTAGTAATAATAATAACCTTGGTTCGGTTGTGGCCAGACGCCTGCATTCGGATCGATGATCGGTAGGTGAGGGTGTTATATGTGGCATAATCATTTACCAAATATTATGAATGTTAAATACAAATAAATAAGGTCAATTGTGCCCATATACAACAATCTAGGGTCAAAGATGGCCAAACCTGAAGCTAGGTTACAAATTTTGGGTCAAACCAGCCACATGTAAAGCAATGTCTCAAGACAATGAAACAATGTCCCGAGACATGCTTCCCTTGTTTCATGATTTTAGCTTCTAAGTTTGATGTCTCGAAAAAATGGAACCATGTCTCAAGACATTGACCCTTATGTCTCGAGACAAAGTCTCATATCTCGAGACAAAGTCTCATATCTCGAGACTCTGGGATGAATTTTCACTAGTTTAGCTTCAATGTTTTCTGTATTGTGGTAATGGAACCATGTCCTATGTCTCAAGACATGTACCTAAGGTTGAGTGTCCGATTGAAATGAGTCAAAAAATATCGAGTTAATCAAATTGGAAAGTCCTATTTTATCATCCTAACTCGATTTGAATTTTTTTTGAATCGAGTTAAGTGAAATGAAATTTGAGTCAGGTCGAATCGAGTGAAATTGTTCAAGTCAAATTAAAAAAAATTAAACATGCCAAATTAAAATCTTGTTACAATATATCTAATTCCATGTTAGAGCACATAAATTTAAAACCATGTGTATTTTTGAAAACTTTTTCAAAGAAAAATAAAAAATACTTTAGTATGGTAAACTAGAATCATTGGTTGACTCATTTAGGTCTCCAAAATTATTATTCTAGAAAGTTTTAATTTTTAACTTTCTTTGTATTTTTTCAATTGTTTTGAAATTTTGTATATTTTTTAAAAATATAAATTTTGGAATTTTTATAAATATTTTGAATTTTAAAATTATTGTGATTTTTTTAATTTTTGTTGAGAGTGACTAATTTGCTCATTTTCAAACTTGACAAAGACCAAAAGGGTATTTACACCAATCTATTATTTGAATTATTCGTGTTATTCGAATTGTAAAATTTAAATCGATTCAAACTCGAATTTCAAATAATTTGAATAACTCGATTCGATTAACTCAAAATTCAAATTTCTTTTCGAATCGAATCGAGTTTTGCTCACCCCAATTGCACTCCATAAATGAAAGAAATTTCACCTCTTGTTTTGAGGTCTTAAAACATATTATTGAGGTCTCGAGACACTAGCCGTAAATGCAAAATTAAGCAAAGTATGTCATGAAAATTGGACCTTTAAAGCACCTAAACACATACAACATGCAATCAAACCAAACCAAATCAATACAAACATGTTTTTCATGCTAAAACAATACTAAAACATATAATCTCAAGTTTTCTAACATAATAGAACATAATTTCACTTTGCAAGTAAAGGGTAAACAAAAACCATTCAATCAACACTTAGAATTTGAATTCAAATCACAACTCATAAGCATCCAATGATTTCAAACTACATCATACCATACCGTTAATGCCAAATACACCAAAACATACCAAAACCATAAGGATATGCATTCAAGACATGAAAATTCACCTAGAGACCCAAGTACATGCCAAAAACTAACTCAAAAGAAAAGCATTTGCAAAAGATCAAATAAATGTAGCTGAGACTTGAAAGTTTAGACACTGCAACCCTTAAACCACTAATTGTAGCATGGTACGAACAAACCGCACATTGAGCATCATAAAGCTCTGTGGTGCTAAACAAAAGCCAATCTAAGAATATAAAATCATTAAGAAATATAACATATTTAAGCAAAAAGAAATTTGCATTAAACAAGAAATATAACATATTAATTTTCAAATAAATCCTCTTATATTTATTATATTAAATATACTTAATATAATCATCAAAATTATTAGGTAGAATTAATTTTAGGCATAATGATATCAACAAAAAAAAAAAAATAGGCATAATGATAAATTTAGCCTTAATATTTATCCCTTTTGTCATTATTCTTTTCCCTCAATCTTTATTTTGGTCATTTTTTTAGATGGAAAAGTAATTGAATCGTAAAAGTTTAATGGTATTTATTTGCCACAATTTGTGGTTGCAAATCAGGCTCTTTTCGACACTTAAAGAGCTTGTTTTTGACATAATTTAGTGTTATTTTGATTAGTTTTACATTTCAGCCTTTAATGTTTAATTTTGGTAAAAATAAGCATTTTTACACATTTTTAGGTATTTCGAAGACCATTAGGCCAATTCGAGCCTAGGGAATGACTAATGGGCTACTTGAGTGTGCAGGACGTCATTTCAAGCTAAGGAACATAAAGGACGACTTCAGTGTTGGAACCCTAGCATGCAGTGTCACAACACCAAACATCAAAACTACCAGGGATGAAATAGAGGCAACGTCGCGACGACGCGACGAAAACCTGGATAAGGGTGGTCGCGTTTTGACAGCCAATTAGGGTTTCTTTATTCTGTTAAACCCTACATGATTCAAGGGTATTTTAGGCACCTAGTACCTTGATTTAACCTATATAGGTCACATTCACTACAGGAAAATAAACTTTTTGCGGCATTTTTTTCCTTTGCAAAAAATGCCGCTAAAATTTACGGCGTTTATTTGAAAAAAACACCGTTAAAAGTCCTGGTCTTTAGCGGCGCTTCTACAGAAAACACCACTAAAAGTCCTGGTCTTTTGCGGCGCTTCTGTAGAAAACGTCGCTAAAAGTCCTGGACTTTAGCGGCGCTTCTATAGAAAATGTCGCTGAAAGTCCTGGTCTTTCGTGGCGCTTCTATAGCATACGTCGCTAAAAGTCCTGGTCTTTAGCGGCGCTTCTATAGAAAACGCCGCCAAAAGTCCTGGTCTTTAGCGGCGCTTTTTTATAAAACGCCACTAATTTGGGCAGATTTGCAATATACATTTTTCGCCAATATCCCACCCTTCCTGGATAAAAATTCAACCAAAAACACCAAATATAGCATGAAATCCAACCAAAAATAGCAAATATAAATGGTACAAAATTATACGAAAGATATATGATATAAATTATAAAAGAAGTATAATTCAAAATTATCTTACAGTAATGTTAAAAGTTACAAGAAAATAAATGTCTAAGATGGCGACATTTGCGACTGCTGAAACATCTTCATCATAGTCCAAGTCAGTAATGGAGTTCATCATACTTTTACCTCGACCGCTTCCTCACGCCATGTTGCTGCCTCTGGTTTAAGTTGTAGCTGGAGTTCTTCATATTTTCTTTGAACCTCATCTTCTCTCAATGTTGCCTCTACTTTAAGTTGTAGCTGGAGTTCTTCATATTTTCTTTGAACCTCAGCTTCTCTCGATGTTGCCTCCGCTTTATGTTGAGAAATTTGCTCAACTATGCTTGCTTGCATCTGAGCTATCTGGTCTCTTAACCTCTCGAACTTGACTTGAGCTTGACTCTTAGAAGGCATGTATTGCTGCGGGCTAGATCCAAAATATTGGGTCGGGTTAACACCAGATCCTTGAAATCGAACCCAACCATACCTTTCAGGACCCAAAACTTCATTAATAATTCTATTATCAATGTCCTCAAA
This sequence comes from Gossypium rotundifolium, assembly GCA_025506655.1. Taxonomy (NCBI): domain Eukaryota; kingdom Viridiplantae; phylum Streptophyta; class Magnoliopsida; order Malvales; family Malvaceae; genus Gossypium; species Gossypium rotundifolium. Next base: position 113,467,345 of record CP106723.1, read on the forward strand.
ATTAACAGAACTATCAGTTGAAGCAATCACTTCATACTCCGCCTTCTTATCTTTTAGTTTCTCCTAATAAATCAATTAAAGGGTTAAAAACAAAATATATAATAAAAAAAGAATCCAACATAACTTAACATTATTTAAAACTACTAAAGACGAATTAAACCATTATAATTAAAAATTATAAATATTTATAATAAATAAAATTTTATTAAGTAAATATACCATAATTTCTGCAGCTTTGGATGTCATCGGAGATCCATCTTTCTTCCTATGCGTAATGTCAAAAAGCTGAAGGCGTCCAACTTTTTGACCAGACGATGCTTCCTACAATATAGTAGTAAAAATATTATTTAATAGTAGAAAGTCAATAATATTTGATAGAATTAATAAATTCATAATACCTGGGCCTCAGTTACACAAGCAAAACTTCTCGACCCTGCCGCGTTCATGAATTTTTGTTTTTGCCTGTTACTTGTTCCAACTCGCTCAGGGTCCTACATAATGAAATTATTATTATGTATATAATAAATACTATAAACCGAAAAATTTATAAGAGTTTGGAAGTATGTAATACCTCTCCTTTCTTTGAATTCCAGAATCTAACTGCATCTTCCCATTGGTACCTCAGCATTCCCAGCGGGACATTTCGCAATTTTTCTTCGAGGCTTATGTCTTTCTTAAAATAATCTTTTTTCAAAGTGCTTTTATGGTCTCTCCATTTTTTTTACCCAATACCTTCTTGATATAGGCATCCGAGACCTATAAAGCAAATCTCTCCTAAAAAACACAAGTTTAGAAAGTAAATATAAATGAAACTTAAACCAAAGTATTATAAATTACATTCACGTTTTGTTACCTTAATATTATAGAGAGCTTGATTTTTGTTGCTATCAGGCATGTGATGCCATGATTCGTAGTTGATGGGCGACATATTAGCATTTCGTGCTATAATGCCCAAATAGCTTGCTAGAAGTCGAGCTTCTGATCCAACAGGCTGACCATGACAGTTTCCACTTACTTTGACACGCTCGACAGGAGTAGCCGAAACCATTTGTATAGGTAAGTGTCGATTCGTGAGATTTCAATCTTTTTTAGATTTTTAGAGACTCTAGCCGAATGGCTATATGGAAACTAATCTTGTGTTTTTCTCTTATTTGCGACATTCTGGGATTTGAAGGGGAGTCAATCGCTTAGATTTCTAAGTCAGACTTCAGTAGCACTCGAATCGTGTTACTTTCAGAAATTCAAGGTAAGAAGATCTGTTAATTTTAAGCATGTAGATTCAGGTATACACTAACCCTTGGTCGAATGTAGGAAGGCCTTCTCTTTGTGTTCATCCGGCATCCAAATGTAGGAAGGGCAGTAGATCTGATTAGCGAGGGTATTGACATAGAGGGTAGTCCTACGTATTTATCAGGTGTGTAACACTTCCACACCATTTAGATTGCCTGTTATAATATGGTTATGAATCTGTTATATTCACTTAAATGCTGAAATCCTGGCATACCTATTGAAACCCGAAGAGGGTAAAGGTGAATCACCAGGTTAGTGATTTCTGTCATTCATAAATGAATGTTTTGTTGAGATGATATGTTTTATATGTATGCCAATTTCTGTGATTGCATGGGGTTGGGTAATTGATGAAAGGGGAAGTGTTCTGTTGTAGTGGCTTTTGCCATGATCTGTTGTAGTGGCTTTTGCCATGATCTGTTGTAGTGGCTATTGCCATGATCTGATGATGAGCAGCATGACTGCCATCAATGGCGTGTAGCGGCGTGGGTTGATTATAGAAATCCCCAATGGTGTGACTGGTAGGTAAGGGTGGCGTGTAGCAGATGGAAACCTAGGATTTCGGTTAGGCTTTGCATATTTTCATATATAATATGTTCTGTTATTCTGTTCTGTGGGGCTAAGGCCCAAATCTAAAGGTGAGGGTTGCACACTGAGTCTTGCGACTCAACCTATGATTTAATATTTTCAGGTAGCACCTAGTGCATCGGACAGGGCTGGAGAGGAGCGCAAGGTGGCCATGCAAAAGAACATTTGGATTCAGCAAAAGACTTTAGTTTATTATTTTACATCTTTATTTAATGGGTTTTAAATTGCAATGTGATAATGCCACGGGCTGTTAGCTTTATATTTCGGTTCAGTTTTAATTTTGGGCTTTTATTATTATTATCAGACATTTTAAGTTTACACTTTTATTTCTAAGGCATGTATTTAAGTTTTGATTTTTAATTCATAAAAACATCTCATAGAATTTATAGGTTATCTAAATTAACAACCTATTAATTTTTCCCGAATAAAAGGTTAAACTCAAGGAAAATATTTTCCAAAAATGCGACATGTTTTATTAAATTTTCTTAGTGACATACCAGATTCGGTCGTGGTGTTTGAGTCAGGTTTGGGGTGTTACAAATTAGTATCAGAGCCCGATTCAAAACTCGGCTTTGGGGGTTTTTGGGCTCAAAACATTTTTTAAAGATGAGTTTTAGAAACATGCATGTTTATAAATAGTACAGGGTTGTTTTCTCGGCATGGCACCTGCGCCTCCGGCCCAAGTCCGCCAGGTAAGTACTCTGAACTCACTATGTGATATATATATATCTGTATGTGGGCTTGATGGGCTTTAAGGGGCGTAGACTATCTTAGCTAGACTGTAATATCCCGGATTAGGGCTTATGCACTATGACTAAAATTTTATGAAATAGTATGCCTTATGTATTGTGAATGTGTTGCGTGCATTTTAGAACCTTGAAAATGTAAGGAAATGCTTTAGAAAATATTAAGTCTTAAGAGGAAGCTTGGAAATGTAAGGAAATGTAAGGAACCTTGGAAATGTGACAAAATCGGGCTTGGAAAAATGGCCCAAAGACGCCACTTAAAATGGCCCGGAGACGCCACTTAGGGCTCTGGAAATGACGCCATATGCTAGGATAACTTGGGCCTAGTATGGCCACATGAAGCCCAAAATAATGGGTTAAAATTCAGCACTCCTAAGGTAAGGAGATGGACGGCATAGGGAGACTAAGGTAGGAGTTTAAGTTGAAGTCAAATTCTTTTAGAATTTCGGCTAAGCTAGGAAAATAAAGATATGAGAGTGATGGCGAAGAAAGGGACTCTCTAGGCTTAGTAATTTAATTTGAAAGAGGAAAATAAGGCCATTCATCAATTTTTCCTTCTTCTCTTACCTTGTCAATTCTCTAGTGCATCTCCTCTTCTCTTTTTATTTTTCCAAAGCCGAAATACCCTTGTGCTAGCTGAATTCTTCATCCTCTTTTTCTTCTTCTTTTTTATCAAAAGCCGAATTCCCTTCCCAAAGATCACCATAAGCCGATTCTTTCTAAAGCTCATATCTCTCTCTCTCTTTTCCTCCTTGAAACCGATTACTCCATTAAAACTCAAAAGCCGAAACCTTTTGAGCACTAGCTAGCCTTCATAGCCGAATCTTTGAGGGGCTTCAAGCAAAGGTGCTATCGACTTTTGTATTAAGGGACTCTTCTGGGATTTGTCCCTTGTCGACTTTAAGGAAGGATATTCGGGATTTTAAAGATTCAAGGTGAGACATATTCGGCCAAGGGCTATCTACTTACGATTTAATGTTAGAAATTAATCTAACATAAGTTTTTAGGTATTTCGACAGATACTACAATCCAAGGTCACTTTTCGGGATTTGAAAATCGTAAGGTAAGTGCATGAGTACATTCGGCCAAGGCCCTATTATGATATTTAGATCTATTTCATCATTATTCAAAAGCCGGAAACTAACCCTTAAGTGATCTAATGTTGGCCAAATACAAGGTAGAGGATCAAAAGTTTTGGATTTGATTTTTAATCCAATCGGCACCAAGGTAAGAATTTGATTACAACAATCCTACTAGGATTTGGATTTATAGCCGAATGGCTTTTTACTAACATGTTAGGGTTGGCCGAATATAGGAACTAAAGATCTAAACCAGTAGATTGAATTTCCGAGATTTGAAGCGAATTTGCTAAGTATATCAGGTGTGTACCCCACACTATTTCTTAATAAGTTTAAGGCACTGTTTAATATGTATGTATGTTATACGAATGTGGAAAATATGGCTAAGTACCATGCTATGGTATCAAGATACTAAGGTACGTTTTCCTACTCCTACTATGAGTATGATAAGACTTGTTATATGAATATGATAAGAATGTGAAATCGGGCCTAAGGCATTATGTTGCATGATTTTGTATGACATGGGCATATGGGATATTATGAAAAAGGGGAAGTGAATGTGGTGACCTAAGACCACGATATCTGAATGTGGTGACTTAAGACCACGATATCTGAATATCGTGTCTCATGACACAAAGTATGTATCTGATGGCTATGCCACGAATTTTATAAGGGCGATGAGCACGCCGACGGCAATGATCGCCTTCGATGGTGTGTAACGGATGGAGGGTTGACTTAGTAGTACCCACGGTGTGCAGGATGGTACGGGTGATGTGTAGCAGATGGCATATAGGCTTGGGTCCGGATTGCATCATTTTATTTAATGCTATATGATTATGCATGATTTGATATGCCCGAATTTATTTGAGTTTGGTGTTGGTTGTACACATTGAGTCTGCTTTGACTCACCCTTGTGGGACTATTTTTCGGTGATGATCGGTGATGGACCGATTGGCAGGAGCTCAAGGGTGGCCATGCAAAGCTCAAGGATTAATTTATTTTTATTCATGTTTAAGTTTTGAATTATTCGGTTTTTTTGATGTAATAAGGCCAAATTATTGAATCATTTATGCATGCTTTTAAATTACTTAGTATGATACGATTATCATCGAATTTAAAGCTTAAAAGTTAAATTTTTCTTTGGCCTAATTATTAAATTGTTTTTAACACCTTATCAACACGGTTCTTAATTCGAGCCCAACCCAAATCAAAGACTTTTCAAAAATACACAAGTTTTTAACAAAGTTTCAAACAAGATTTGAATGGATTTTCTTTAGAAGCATGCCAGATCCGGTCAGGGCTTATGGGCGGGGTTTGGGGTGTTTCAGTTTGGTGTCAGAGCCCGGTTCAAAACTCGACCTTGAGGGCTTTTTGGGCCCAAAATGTTTTCTTTTGGAAAATTGGATTTTATTAAGAAATAAGCGGTTTTTACGGCATGGCTTTGAGTCTCGACCCGAAGTCCACCAGGTAAGTACTCCTAATCTCTTTGTGATTTGTATGTAGGGATATATAGGGACATAGACTAGTGGATTAGGAATTAAACTCTAGGACTAGTCTACCCCACCATGAGAACTACATAAAACTCTAAGGCACAATTAAACAAACCTGTGTCCAAGTCGCCGAGCTAGGGTATGGCAACCGTTGTGCTCATGTCTAGGATTGGTTTCAGTGGGAGCTTGGTATTTAAGAAGTCCTAGTGACTCACCTCCTCTCCACTTGAATCCTACCAGTGCGAGCTTCGGTTCACCCTAACCAAGAGGACTTAGCTACTACAAGCAAACCCAATAATTAAAACCGAAAGGGACTAGCCACATTTTATGGAAACCCTAGTTTTAAAAGTCAACAAACTACCCTTTGATATGAAACTATTTTGAAATTTTTCAAAATATTTTGATTTACAAAATTACCTAAATACCCTTAGTGGTAAAATTACTAAAATGCCCTTGGTTTTAAAATTTCCATATTACCCTTGATTTCAATACAATTTCTCTACTTTGCAAAAGTATCCACGAAACCCTAACTTGTGAAAATTCAAGATACCCTAGTTTGAGAAATTTACGAAATTACCCCTAACTTATAAAATGACCAAATTACCCCTAACCTGTGCAAATGACCAAAATACCTCAAGAAGGAAAATCAACGAAGTACCCTCAATTTAGAAACCTATAAAGATACCCTTGTTTTGAAAGTCACAGGAACCATGTTTTTGCAAAAAATTACCGAAATGACCCTGGCTTGTGAAATTACAAAGATACCCCTAGTGTATAGATTACCATTTTACCCTTGAAAATTTTCCAGCAAAGTAATTTTAATTTTGTAAAATATCAACAATCTCTATTTTACAACATTTTTAAATACCTTAATTTGAAAAAATTACCAAAATACCCCTATAGGATAAAATACTGAAATACCCCTGGGTAGTGGAAAACAACAAACAACGACAATTACAACATTTCTGTAATGAACGCAAGTTCATGGGTGTGACTAAATGAATGATGTGAGGCATGCGTGTATGAATTGAAAGAACAACTTCTTAAAACCATTAAACATAAAAGCATTCGCGATAAATCGGTGGAACCAAACTAATGTATAAAACTCTTTAACGAGATAAACGCAAGTATGAATTCAAGGGGACGTGGTCAGTAGCGTGCGGGCCGTGGTAGGCCGAATGATCGTATACGAACCCGTTAGATCGGGTCAAGGATCTAAAATGAAATGCCACCACCACCACCCCTGGCGATATGGAATATCAGGACCGGATGGGGATGACGCAGGTGTCTGGCGATGTTGCGGGTTTTAGAAAGGGTGGTCGGGCGGTGGAGGCATGGGAGCTCGAAAGTTGGTACCGAGTGACTCGAGCCAATGGAGCCGCAGTGTTCCGTGGTGTATCAGGTGTAGCACCCAATACCGCTGAGTATTGGTTGGAGGCGACTAAACAAATTATGGATGAGCTCGACTTAACTGACGAGGAAAAGCTGAAAGGATTGGTGTCGCTTCTCCGCGATGAATCATATCAATGGTTGTAACATCCTGATAATTAGGGGCTATGCATTTTACATAATTGAATGATGTTGCATGCTTAATCTTTATTAAGTGCAATTTTGGAAGTTATTTGAGCTTCATTTATTAAGTGAATGCTTTGCTAAGCTTTTAATTTCTATTAATTAGAGAGAGAACTAAGCTATTAAGGCCTTAAGAATTGATGATGAGAAGTTCTAGTATAAGTTAAGTAATTGGCAAAGTGGTTAAGATACATGGGTGTGTTCTTGAGGTACAAGGTTGAATCTCCTAGCTAACATTAGGAGATTTTTAATATTTTTTGTTTTCTTCCTTGTAAGTGTCGGCCAAGAATATTCTAGAGTGGATGAGCTTTCATCCATTTTTGGCTTGTTGACCATGAGAAAAGGAAGTTAAAGAACATAAGGCATGGAATCACAAATTCATGATAAGATGAGGGGACAAAGGCATGAAATAGGGCTATGTTTTGGGGATGTGTTCATGGTCATTTGACCATGAACCTAGACAACATGAAGGCTAAGGGAGAGGCTTAGTTGTGTAGTAAATTCTTTGGATATGATGGGGAAGAAACAAGGAGGAAAAGGGGATATGTTGGCATTGATGTGGCGAATTTATGCTTTGCCATTAGGGGGAAAAGTTAGCCAAAAGCCTAGGTTGTCCATCTTTTCTCATTTTCTCCAAAAATTCTCTCCTAGCCGAATGTGCCATAGAGTTTAGGTAAAACTCTCTTTGTTTTAGCTTTCATCCTTTTGACCAAATCTTCTTCTTTTGGCCGAATGTACCATAGTCATTTTGGTACATTTTCATTTTTGATTTAGCCTCAATTGCTTGAACCAAATACAACCTTCTTTCTCTCATTTAGTTTTCATTTTGAAACCAAAAACCACAAAGTTTAAGCACCATTATTCTTCTTCATTTTCTTCTCTTGCAAATGCAACTAAGTTCCATAGTCCATCTCTTTTCTCTTTGATCCTATTCTTGTTTTTCTTTTTCTTTTCACCTTATTTTTCTTATCTTTCTCTCATTGCAGAAATCACCATTATCATTTTCTTCTTCTCTTCGCTTTACTTCTTTCTTCTTTCATTCTCTTTCTTCTTTCTCTTCAAAACCGAATCCATTATTTTGAAGCCACCATTTTATTCTTTTATTTTGTGAAGGCCGAATCATCATTCTCTTTTCTTTTTTTTTCAAGCCGAACTTCCAAGTGATCAAAGTAAGATGCTATCATTTATTTTCATCACTTCCTTTCACTTGAATAAGATTGGAAATCATAATCTTTTATTTCTCTCTTAGGCCGAATCTCTTGAAAAGATTTTGAAAGGAACTTTGTTGAAGACAACCTTAAGTGACCATTCGAATCATCAAGGTAAGACTACTATTTTGGATAATATCAAATTCTTTAGATAGATTACTAATCTAAGTTATTTTTAGGAGCAATCTAAGATCATCAAGATAGGTAAGAAAAGAGCCGTTCGAAGTGTTTGGAAGAGAGGAGGTATTCCTTTACCATCGAACTACAAGCGAAGAGCAGTATCGGGAGTTAGAGATTTTCCACCCGGTTGTGGACCCTCTGCAAACGAGGATCGATTATTCGAAGTAGTGCGTACAACCGAACCACTCTACGTTGGTGGAATACCGGTGGTTTTGATCCATCTAGTGGAGAAAACCGCAAATAACCGCTATTCGTGAATCGAGGGTAAGGATTTAGATCCATCGTTTATAAGTAGAGTTTTGCTAACAATAGTATATACTAACCAAGTGTGTTAATCATCTAGGTGTGGACGAGCTAGAGAGTATTGTGCTCTTTGTTACTAGGTGTGTAACCATGCATTAAAATTTCCATAGATTTATATTATTAAAAGTGATTATATGATAATATGATTGTTTCTCGATACCAATCATTGGTATACAAAATTCGTATGTTACCCAATATTCCGCTTATTTTGATATATGCATCGATATGAAATAAGCATGACTATATTATGATTTGTGGGTACATAGCATGAAAATCGATTTGATATGTATGTGCATGGGCATATGGGTATGTTTTGTAAAGGAGGAAGTATTCGGTGGTTTTACCACAATTACAGTGACTTCGGTCACATATGTGAAATTGGTGACTTGGTCCCATATTTGACTCGGTGGCTTTGGTCACATATTTGACTCGTGGCCGGTCACATATTTGATTCTGGTGGCTTCGGTCACATATTTGACTCCGGTGGCTTCGGTCACATATTTGACTCTGGTGGCTTCGGTCACATATTTGGACTTCGGTCAGGTGACTTCGGTCACATCTGTTTTGGTGGCTTTGCCACAATAAGGGCGATGTGCATGTTGACTGCAAAGAATCGCCTTCGATGGTGTGTAGCGGATGGAGGGTCGATTTAGTAATCCCACGGTGTCTTTGGTTGATGTAGGGGTGTGTAGCGGATGGATATTTAGGTTGGCAGGCTTGCATTTCATTTCATATACATATCCTTGTAACATTATATGACTATTACTTGATCTGCTATAAAATGGGCCTTTGGGCTAAATTTGAGTAAAATGGGCCTTTGGGCTAGATTTGAGCTAAAATGGGCCTTAGGGCCAAATATTTGATTAAATGGGCCTATGGCCATATGTGAAAAATTTTGGGTTTGAAAGCATTTCATAAAATGGGCTTTTTAGTGTATGTGTTATACATTGAGTTTATGACTCACCCATTTTTATGGGATAACTTTTCGATAACTCATAGTGCGATGGATCTAGGAATGACGAAGGATTTCGAGGTGGCGATGCTCGTAATAAGTATTATGGAGATTTTCCAACTTAAACTCTTTAGTTTAAATTTTATTACTTAGACTTTAATTTGGGTTGCCAATATTATGTAATAAGGCCATTATAAATTATCTTTAATTTTGTGTTTGGATTTATTTTAAATTACGCTATGAATAATTATCAAATATCTAAATGGTTTTCGATAAATTATTTAAAATGTGTTTGATAATCTTATATAAATGTTTTCAAAGAAATGTTCTTAAGTTTGGTTTCCTTTTATTTTATTAATTCCTTTTAAAAAATAATGTTTCCGCTAAAGTTTTACTTGAGGAACATACCAAATCGGTTGGGCTTTTTGGGCGGGTTTGGGGTGTTTCAACTTAGTATCGAGCCAGATTTAAACCCTCGGCCTTGGGTTTTGAAGCCCACAACGTTTTCAAAATTTGGCCCAAAAGATTTTTGAAAGTTTTTCTTAAGTTAAATGGTTTTATAAGAGCATGGCACTGAATTCTCGGCCGGATCCATCGGTATGTACCTTCATTTGATAAATGATATGAATGTTTGATAAGCCTAAGGAAGCTGTAGAGACATGGACCCTAGGCGTATGTGTGCTACTACGAAAACCATGAAAATCTGTTTCATAAGACTTTCTTTTAAAAAGAAGTGAAAAGATTCTAATACATAAGACTTTTCAGTAAAAGCAGATAAGATCGTAGTAGACATGAGCTCTAGGGACGAGGTCGTCGTGGACATGGAAGAGGAAGGATGATGTTTGGAACCGATTCGGTCCGGTCAAGGTTCCGAGAATGAAGCTCCACCACCCATTTGGGGCGCACTTTCAAGAACAAAATGAAGGAGGTGACGCAGATATCACTGTCGTCTTTGCGAGTTTTGGAGCGTAGCAGAAGCTAGTTACGGAAGTGGATCTCTAAGTCATGGTGAGAGACTTAGATCGAATGGGTGAGGTTTTCAGAGGAGTATCTGGAGTAGCTCCAAACGAGCTGAATATTGGTTGGAAGCAATCGAGAGGATCATGGATGATATAGACTCGTGACCGATGAAGAGAAATTGAAAGGAGCTATTTCACTTCTTCGTGATGAAGCCTACCAGTGGTGGCTTACTATCAAGGAAAGTACCCCTGTGGATCGTCTGGATTGGGGGTATTTTAAAGTGAAATTTGAGGGAAAATATGTTGGAGCTAGCTACATCGACTCTCAGAGGAAGTCATTTCTGAACCTGGTACAAGGAAACAAGTCGATAGCTGAATATGAAGCAGAATTTTTGCGACTTAGCCGTTATGCCAGAGGGATAGTGGCTACGGAATATGAACGTTGCGTCAGATTTGAAGATGGACTTAGAGATGAGCTAAGAGTGATGATTGCTCCACATCGTGAAAGGGATTTTGCAATCTTAGTGGAAAGGGCAAGAATTGTGAAGAGGCTAAGCTGATTGAGAGAGCGTAACCGGACACGGAGGTCGAGCAAGAATAAGAGAAGTTTTGGGTCTTGAGGTCGTCCGGAAACTTTCGAAAAAGTCAAGAAATGATGGACCGCGAGGTCAACAGACTACTACTGGCGGTGCAAAGTCGTACTTGTTCTCAGTGTGGGAAAATGCACTCGGGAGAATGCTCGAAGAAAACCGGCGGATGTTTCAAGTGCGGTTCAAAGGATCACATGATCAAGGATTGTCCGATGAACTCGGAGAAGAACCGCCCAACGAATCGGGTGTTAATCAAGGCGATAGAAGTGGTCAACACCGATAAGAGGCCGTGGTCCCAATGGAAGGGCAATGGTTACGGTAGAGGTCATGGAACTTTGGCAGAGGCGTGGAAACTCGAGGCGAGACAACCAAGTTTGGTGTATCTTTGTTCGTCGCAGAGAGAAAAGTGGCCTTTTGATGTCATCACGATGCGTTTCGATTTACGGGTTTCCCTTTATTGCTTTGATAGATATAGGTCAACTCATTCCTATATCGCTAGTGAAGTATCTGGGACTTTGCATGTGACTTCACGGCTGTACCTAGGAAGATGACTGTACTTAGTCCTCTAGGATGCACGTGAGTTGTAGACAAACTCTTTAAGGAAGTGCCTCTAGAAGTTCAAGGATACAGTTTCGGTGATTTAATGGAGTTGCCATTCGAGAATTTGACCTAATTTTAGGCATGGGTGGCTTGTAAAGTACCGTGCAAATGTGGATTCTTGTTGCTAAGAGAATGTCATAAGAACTCTTGATGATAAGGAAGTTGTAGTGATGGGCGAAAAGCGGAACTACTTATCTAATGTAGTATCCGCTCTTAAGGCGGAAAGGATGGTTAAGAAAGGATGAAGCTTTTTCGATGTTGGTGAATGCTTTGGAGGCTAAGGAAGCAAATCATTAATGAAGTCGGACGGTGAAGGAATTTGTAGATGTTTTTCGGAAGAACTTCCGTGGTTGCCTCCGGATCGTGAGGTAGAATTCGGATAGACTTATTGCTGGAACGGCGCCAGCTTCTATTGCTCCATATAGAATGGCACCGAAGGAATTGGTTGAGCTTAAGGCTCGATTCGGAGTTGCTTGATCGTGGATTCATCCGACCTAGTGTGTCTCCATGGGAGCACCGGTCCTATTCGTGAAGAAGAAGGACGGATCGATGAGGATGTGTATAGACTACTGGCGGTTGAATAAGTCGACTATCAAGAACGGTATCCTTTGCCCAGGATCGACGACTTGTTCGATCGACTTAAAGGAGCTGCGGTATTCTCTAAAATTGATCTAAGGTCGGGTATCATCGACTAAAGTGAAAAAGCGGATATCCATAAGACGGCTTCCGAACGAGATATGGCCATTATGAATTTCGTAATGCCATTCGATTGATTTGACGCCCAATTGCGTTTATGGATATGATGAATCGGATTTTCAGCCCTACTTGGATCGGTTCGTCGTGGTATTCATAGGCGACATCACGGTGTATTCTAAGTCGAAGTGGAACATGATGAGCATCTCCGGATTGTGCTACGAGTTTTAAGGGAGAAGAAGCTGTACGCCAAATTCAGTAAGTGTGAATTTTGGCTGAAAGAAGTTGCATTTTTAGGACATGTGGTATCTGCAGAAGGGATTAGGGTGGATCCTCGGAAGATCGAGGCTGTGTTAGATTGGAAACCACCTAAGTCCGTAACTGAGGTTCGTAGTTTCTTGGGTTTAGCCGGATATTACCGAAGATTCGTCGAAGGGTTTTCATCAATAGCTGCACCTTTAACGAAATTGCTGAGGAAGGAAGTACCTTTTGTGTGGGCTGATAAGCGACAAGAGTTTTTTGAAGCTCAAGAAAGTTTTGACTAAGCTCTGCTTTGATTCAAACTCAAGCGGGAAAAGATTTTGTCGTGTATTGCGATGCTTCTCACACGGATTAGGATGTGTTTTAATGCAAGGCGGAAAGGTAGTTGCGTATCGTCTCGGCGATTGAGACCGCATGAAGTTAATTACCGACACATGACTTGGAGTTGGCGGTGTAATCTTTGCTCTTAAGGTTTGGAGACATTACTTATACGGGGAAAAGTCGGTGATATATACGGACCACAAAAGTCCGAAATATCTACCGACTCGTAAAGAAGCGAATTTGAGGCGGAGAAGGTGGATAGAGTTGTTAAAAGACTACGATTGTTCTATCGAGTACCATCCGGGCAAGGCGAATGTGGTGGCAGATGCTCTAAGTCGAAAAGTGGTGTCAGATTTGAGAGCGATGTTTGCACATCTTAGTCTCTACGATGATGGAAGCTTGTTGGCAGAACTTCAGGTTAAGCCGACATGGTTAAGTCAAGTGAAAGAGAGGCAATTAATAGATGAAGATCTGAGTGAAAAGCTTAGACAGGTGCAGAGTGGGAAATTGGAAGATTTTGGTATTAACAGTGAAGGGGTATTGTGCTTTAAAGGTAAAGTCTGTATGCCGAGGGATCAGGAGTTGAGGCAAAAGATACTTCAGGAATCGCATGGTAGCCCCTATGCTATGCATCCTGGAGGAAGTAAGTTATATCGAGACTTGCGAGATCAGTTTTGGTGGCCTGGTCTTAAGCGGGAAGTTACGGAGTTTGTAGGGAAGTGCTTGACGTGTCAGCAAGTTAAGGCTGAACATCAAGTACCTTCTGGATTGCTTCAGCCGATAAAGATTCCGCAGTGGAAGTGGGAGAGAATCACCATGGACTTTGTTAGTGGGCTTCCTCTTACGCCGACTAAGAAAGACTCCATTTGGGTGATAGTGGACCGATTGATAAATCGCACATTTTATTCGATTCGGGTTGATTACTCTTTGCGTAAATTGGCAAAATTATATGTGGTGAAATTGTGAGATTGCATGGAGTGCCGTTGTCGATAATTTGGACGAGATCCGAGATTTACGTCGCGATTTTGGAAAGCATTGCATCAAGCTTTGGGCACCAAATTGGACTTGATGCGGATTTCATCCTCGGTCAGACGGTCATCGAAAGAGTAATCCAGATCTTAGAAGATATGTTAAGGGGTTGTGTGATAGATTTCAAGGAAGTTGGGAGGAATTCTTACCGTTGGCGAAATTGCGTGACAACAACAGTTTCAATCCGATATCGGATGGCACCGTATGAAGCACTATATGGACGGAAGTGTCGCACTCCTACGTGTTGGGCGTAATTAGGGAACATGCGATTTTGGGCCCGTAGATAGTGTCCGAATCAAGAAAAGGTTAAGGTAATCCGGGCTCGGTTAAAGGAAGCATCGACGCACAAAAATCGACGCAGATTTAAAACGGAAAGAAATAGAGTATGATGGGAGACCAAGTTTTCTAAAGGTTTCACCTTGGAAAAAGGTGATGAGATTTGGACGTAAAGGAAACTAAGTCCTGTGTTCATTGGACCTTATCGGATTGTGAAGCGGGTCGGATCTGTGGCATATCGCTTAGATTTGCCTTGAATTGAAGCAAATGCACGATGTGTTTCATGTTTCAATGTTACGCCGTTACCGATCGGATCCATCTCATATAGTACCGATTGAGGAGGTGGAATTAAGATCGATTTGTCATATGAAGAGGAGCCAATTCAAATTCGAGCGAGATATAAAGGTTTTACGGAGAAAATCAGCCTCTCGTTAAGGTATTATGGCGAAATCATGGATCGAGAAGAAGCTTCGTGGGAACAGGAGGAAGCGATGCGACAAGCAATACCCTCACTTATTCTGCATGAGGTAATTTCGGGGACGAAATTATTTTAAGGGGTAGAAGCGTAACATCCGATAATTGGGGCTATGCATTTTACATAATTGAATGATGTTGCATGCTTAATCTTTATTAAGTGCAATTTTGGAAGTTATTTGAGCTTCATTTATTAAGTGAATGCTTTGCTAAGCTTTTAATTTCTATTAATTAGAGAGAGAACTAAGCTATTAAGGCCTTAAGAATTGATGATGAGAAGTTCTAGTATAAGTTAAGTAATTGGCAAAGTGGTTAAGATACATGGGTGTGTTCTTGAGGTACAAGGTTGAATCTCCTAGCTAACATTAGGGAGATTTTAATATTTTTTGTTTTCTTCCTTGTAAGTGTCGGCCAAGAATATTCTAGAGTGGATGAGCTTTCATCCATTTTTGGCTTGTTGACCATGAGAAAAGGAAGTTAAAGAACATAAGGCATGGAATCACAAATTCATGATAAGATGAGGGGACAAAGGCATGAAATAGGGCTATGTTTTGGGGATGTGTTCATGGTCATTTGACCATGAACCTAGACAACATGAAGGCTAAGGGAGAGGCTTAGTTGTGTAGTAAATTCTTTGGATATGATGGGGAAGAAACAAGGAGGAAAAGGGGATATGTTGGCATTGATGTGGCCGAATTTATGCTTTGCCATTAGGGGAAAAGTTAGCCAAAAGCCTAGGTTGTCCATCTTTTCTCATTTTCTCCAAAAATTCTCTCCTAGCCGAGATGTGCCATAGAGTTTAGGTAAAAACTCTCTTTTGTTTTAGCTTTCATCCTTTTGACCAAATCTTCTTCTTTTGGCCGAATGTACCATAGTCATTTTGGTACATTTTCATTTTGATTTAGCCTCAATTGCTTGAACCAAATACAACCTTCTTTCTCTCATTTAGTTTTCATTTTGAAACCAAAAACCACAAAGTTTAAGCACCATTATTCTTCTTCATTTCTCTTCTCTTCGAATGCAACTAAGTTCCATAGTCCATCTCTTTTCTCTTTGATCCTATTCTTGTTTTTTTTTCTTTTCACCTTATTTTTCTTATCTTTCTCTCATTGCGAAATCACCATTATCATTTTCTTCTTCTCTTTCGCTTTACTTCTTTCTTCTTTCATTCTCTTTCTTCTTTCTCTTCAAAACCGAATCCATTATTTTGAAGCCACCATTTTATTCTTTTATTTTGTGAAGGTAGAATCATCATTCTCTTTTCTTTTTTTTTCAAGTCGAACTTCCAAGTGATCAAAGTAAGATGCTATCATTTATTTTCATCACTTCCTTTCACTTGAATAAGATTGGAAATCATAATCTTTTATTTCTCTCTTAGGCGAATCTCTTGAAAAGATTTTGAAAGGAACTTTGTTGAAGACAACCTTAAGTGACCATTCGAATCATCAAGGTAAGACTACTATTTTGGATAATATCAAATTCTTTAGATAGATTACTAATCTAAGTTATTTTTAGGAGCAATCTAAGATCATCAAGATAGGTAAGAAAAGAGCCGTTCAAGTGTTTGGAGAGAGGAGGTATTCCTTTACCATCGAACTACAAGCGAAGAGCAAGTCGGGAGTTAGAGATTTTCCACCGGTTGTGGACCCTCGCAAAGCGAGGATCGATTATTCAAGTAGTGCGTACAACCGAACCACTCTACGTTGGTGGAATCTGGCGGTTTTGATCCATCTAGTGGAGAAAAACGCAAATAACTGCTATTCGTGAATCTGAGGGTAAGGATTTAGATCCATCGCTTATAAGTAGAGTTTTTGCTAACAATAGTATATACTAACCAAGTGTGTTAATCATCTAGGTGTGGACGAGCTAGAGTATTGTGCTCACTGTTACTAGGTGTGTAACCATGCATTAAAATTTCCATAGATTTATATTATTAAAAAGTGATTATATGATAATATGATTGTTTGCTGATACCAATCATTGGTATACAAAATTCAGGTATGTTACCCAATATTCCGTTTATTTTGATATATGCATCGATATGAAATAAGCATGACTATATTATGATTTGTGGGTACATAGCATGAAAATCTGATTTGATATGTATGTGCATGGGCATATGGGTATGTTTTGTAAAGGAGGAAGTATTACGTGGTTTTACCACAATTTCGTGACTTCGGTCACATATGTGAAATTGGTGACTTGGTCCCATATTTGACTCGGTGGAACCGGTCACATATTTGACTCTGGTGGCCGGTCACATATTTGATTCTGGTGGCTTGGTCACATATTTGACTCCGGTGGCTTTGGTCACATATTTGACTCTGGTGGTTTTGGCCACATATTTGGACTTGGTCGGGTGACTTGGTCACATCTGTTTTGGTGGCTTTGCCACAATAAGAGCGATGTGCATGTTGGCGCAAAGAATCGCCTTCGATGGTGTGTAGCGGATGGAGGGTCGATTTAGTAATCCCCTACTGTCTTTGGTTGAGTACGAGGGTGTGTAGCGGATGGATATTTAGGTTGGGTAGGGCTTGCATTTCATTTCATATACATATCCTTGTAACATTATATGACTATTACTTGATACGCTATAAAATGGGCCTTTGGGCTAAATTTGAGTAAAATGGGCCTTTGGGCTAGATTTGAGCTAAAATGGGCCTTAGGGCCAAATATTTGATTAAATGGGCCTATGGCCATATGTGAAAAATTTTGGGTTTGAAAGCATTTCATAAAATGGGCTTTTTAGTGTATGTGTTATACATTGAGTTTATGACTCACCCATTTTATGGGATAACTTTTCGAGATAACTCATAGTGCGATGGATCGGGACAAAGAAGGATTTGAGGTGGCGATGCTCGTAATAAGTATTATGGAGATTTTCCAACTTAAACTCTTTAGTTTAAATTTTATTACTTAGACTTTAATTTGGGTTGCCAATATTATGTAATAAGGCCATTATAAATTATCTTTAATTTTGTGTTTGGATTTATTTTAAATTCGCTATGAATAATTATCAAATATCTAAATGGTTTTCGATAAATTATTTAAAATGTGTTTGATAATCTTATATAAATGTTTTCAAAGAAATGTTCTTAAGTTTGGTTTCCTTTTATTTTATTAATTCCTTTTAAAAAATAATGTTTCCGCTAAAGTTTTACTTGAGGAACATACCAAATCCGGTTGGGCTTTTGGGCCGGGTTTGGGGTGTTTCAATGGTGGCTCACGGTAGTGGGATGGTGCTGGTGAGGAACTCACGTGGGAGTATGCTAAAGCGACATACCGAAGAAGTATGTTGGCACTCATTATATTGATGCCCAAAGAAAGGCTTTTCTAGGATTGGTTCAAGGAAACAAGTCCGCAGCTGAGTATGAAGTTTGAATTTTTAAGGTCGATTTGTTATGCTCGAGGCATAGTGTCTCGAGCATGAGCAAAGTGTGTCCGGTTTGAAGATGGACTAGAGATGACCTAAGGTTATTGTGACCCAACACAGAGTGGGAGTTTGTGTATTAGTGGAAAAGGCCAAAGTGGCCGAGGGTATTAAGGAGTCCGTGAGGAGAACTCGATCGAAATAGGCGTAAGAGAGAATTTGGATCGTCAAGGCCATCCAGAATGAGCAAAAGAGGCCTAGAGTTGAAGGGTCAGAAGGTCGCGAAGTCGCTCTTGGAGGCGACGCTACTTGTGAACAATGTGGGAAGAAGCACTTAGGTGAATGTTGGAAAAAGACGGAGGATGTTTTAAGTGTGGGTCAAAAGACCACATGATTAAGGACCGTCTGATGAGACCAGATGGGAATCAACCAGTAGCTTAGAATGTTAATCAGGCTGGTAGAGGTGGACAGCAGCCTCAGCGGGGTCGTGGTCCGAACCATGGAGGAAATGGTTCCTGGTGGTCGTGGAGCACCAAGAGGAGGTCTTGAAGGTTCAGATCTTGAGGTAACCAAGGTTGGTTTATGCAGTCAGCCGTCGAGAAGAGAGTGATGTGCCAGATGTGACAACAGGTAAGTCCTTACTTTTGTAACACCCTTCATTGCCTTGTTTGTTATAGAGTTAGTTCGTTCTTGTAATGCTAGTGAAGTGTATTAAACCTTGGATGTGAATTTTTGTAGGAAATGTGTTAGTTTTAAGATCAGAGTGCGCAGTAGTAGTGTAGTGTGGTGAGTTAGGATGTACGATTTTTCGTTAGTAAGTAATTTCGAGGACGAAATTATTTTAAGGGGGTAGAACTGTAATATCCCGGATTAGGGCTTATGCACTATGACTAAAATTTTATGAAATAGTATGCCTTATGTATTGTGAATGTGTTGTGTGCATTTTAGAACCTTGGAAATGTAAGGAAATGCTTTAGAAAATATTAAGTCTTAAGAGGAAGCTTGGAAATGTAAGGAAATGCTTTAGAAAATATTAAGTCTTAAGAGGAAGCTTAGAAATGTAAGGAAATGCTTTAGAAAACATTAAGTCTTAAGAGGAAGCTTGGAAATGTAAGGAAATGTAAGGAAATGTAAGGAACCTTGGAAATATGACAAAATCGGGCTTGGAAAAATGGCCCGGAGATGCCACTTAGGGCTCTGGAAATGACGCCATATGCTAGGATAACTTGGGCCTAGTATGGCCACATGAAGCCCAAAATAATGGGTTAAAATTCGACACTCCTAAGGTAAGGAGATGGACGGCATAGGGAGACTAAGGTAGGAGTTTAAGTTGAAGTCAAATTCTTTTAGAATTTTGGCTAAGCTAGGAAAATAAAGATATGAGAGTGATGGCTAAGAAAGGGGACTCTCTAGGCTTAGTAATTTTGGCTGAAAGAGGAAAATAAGGCCATTCATCAATTTTTTCCTCCTTCTCTTACCTTTGCCGAATTCTCTAGTGCATCTCCTCTTCTCCTTTTATTTTTCCAAAGCCGAAATACCCTTATGCTAGCCGAATTCTTCATCCTCTTTTTCTTCTTCTTTTTCATCAAAAGCCGAATTCCCTTCCCAAAGATCACCATAAGCTGATTCTTTCTAAAGCTCATATCTCTCTCTCTCTTTTCCTCCTTGAAACTGATTACTCCATTAAAACTCAAAAGCCGAAACCTTTTAAGCACTAGCTAGCCTTCATAGCCGAATCTTTGAGGGGCTTCAAGCAAAGGTGGTGTCGACTTTTGTATTAAGGGACTCTTTTGGGATTTGTCTCTTGTCGACTTTAAGGAAGGATATTCGGGATTTTAAAGATTCAAGGTAAGATATATTCGGCCAAGGGCTATCTACTTACGATTTAATGTTAGAAATTAATCTAACATAAGTTTTTAGGTATTTCGACAGATACTACAATCCAAGGTCACTTTTCGGGATTTGAAAATCGTAAGGTAAGTGCATGAGTACATTCGGCCAAGGCCCTATTATGATATTTAGATCTATTTCATCATTATTCAAAAGCGAAAACTAACCCTTTAAGTGATCTAATGTTGGCCGAATACAAGGTAGAGGATCACAAAGTTTCGGGATTTGATTTTTAATCCAATCGGCACCAAGGTAAGAATTTGATTACAACAATCCTACTAGGATTTGGATTTATAGCCGAATGGCTTTTTACTAACATGTTAGGGTTGGCCGAATATAGGAACTAAAGATTTAAACAAGTAGATTGAATTTTCGGGATTTGAAGCGAATTTGCTAAGTATATCAGGTGTGTACCCCACACTATTTCTTAATAAGTTTAAGGCACTGTTTAATATGTATGTATGTTATACGAATGTGGAAAATATGGCTAAGTACCATGCTATGGTATACAAGATTAAGATACGTTTTCCTACTCCTACTATGAGTATGATAAGACTTGTTATATGAATATGATAAGAATGTGAAATCGGGCCTAAGGCATTATGTTGCATGATTTTGTATGACATGGGCATATGGGATATTATGAAAAAGGGGAAGTGAATGTGGTGACCTAAGACCACGATATCCGAATGTGGTGACCTAAGACCACGATATCTCGAATATGGTGTCTCATGACACAAAGTATGTATCTGTGGCTATGCCACTAATTTTATAAGGCGATGAGCACGTTGACCTGCAAATGATCGCCTTTGATGGTGTGTAGCGGATGGAGGGTTGACTTAGTAGTCCCCACGGTGTGCGAGGATGGTACGGTGATGTGTAGCGGATGGCATATAGGCTTGGGTCCGGGATTGTATCATTTTATTTAATGCTATATGATTATGCAAGATTCGATATGCCGAATTTATTTGAGTTTGGTGTTGGTTGTACACATTGAGTCTGTTTGACTCACCCTTGTGGGACTATTTTTCGTGATGATCAAATGATGGACCGGGCCTGGCAGGAGCTCAAGGGTGGCCATGCAAAGCTCAAGGATTAATTTATTTTTATTCATGTTTAAGTTTTAAATTATTCAGTTTTTATTTGATGTAATAAGGCCAAATTATTGAATCGTTTATGCATGCTTTTAAATTACTTAGTATGATACGATTATCATCAAATTTAAAGCTTAAAAGTTAAATTTTTCTTTGGCATAATTATTAAATTGTTTTTAACACCTTATCAACACGAGTTTTTAATTTGAGCCCAACCCAAATCAAAGACTTTTCAAAAATACACAAGTTTTTAACAAAGTTTCAAACAAGATTTGAATGGATTTTCTTTAGAAGTATGCCAGATTCGATCAGGGCTTGTGGGTCGGGTTTGGGGTGTTTCATAGACCTTGATGGACTTTAGGCCTAGTTTAAACAACTTTATAAATTTCATAAGACTTAATTTATCCAAACAAATCCTTTGAACTAGCCGTTGAGTTAGGGTGTGGCAACAGCATACGCATGTCTAGGATTGATCTGAGGAGAGCTTGGTATTTAAGCGGTCCTAGTGACTCACCTCCTCTTCTTTGGAATCCTACCGTGCGTAGTGACCGCTCACCCAAACCATGAGGACGTGTTGATGGCCAAAACTCATAATTAAAACCCGAAAGGGACCACCACCTGCTTTTGTAAAATCCTAAAGTAAACCCTAGTTTTTAAATCACCAAATTACCCATGACTCGTAAAAACTTCCCTGGTTTTGGAAAATAACAAGGGTACCCTTGATTGTAAAATGCCTAAAACATCTCTGATTTACAAAATTATCGAAATACCCCCGAATTACAAAATTATCGAAATACCCTTAGATTACAAAATTACCAAAATACCCTTATTTTGTAAAATCACTGAAAACCTTATTTTGGAAAATTACAAAAATACCCCTATAGGTTAAAATTTCTAAAATACCCCTGGGTAGTGAAATGACAAAAATACCCCTAGGTGATGAACATAGGTTTGTGAATGCCTCTGTATGCTGATTGTTAACGTATGAGATTCTCTAAATTGGAGTAGTAGACTTGAGTCTGAATTTCGAGACATGTTGCGAATTCGAAAGCACCACTCTTAAAGCTACTGTTCATAAGACAGTTCGTGGTTAATCAGTGGAAGAAAAACTAATAAATGTAAAATTTCTAATCAGATAAACGTCAATCGAAAGTATGAGTACAAGGGGTCGAGGACGTCTGCCGCGTGGTCGTGGCAGGGGTAGGATGACCGTGTCCGAACCAGTAGGGTCTAGCCACTGGTCAAGAAATGTGATGCCGGATCTGCCAGCTGTGGAGGAAGAATTTCAGGACCAAACGGGTGGAGATGATGCAGTGTCTCAGGCGATACTGCGGGTCCTTGAAAGAGTGGCTGGAGTAGGCACGGGTTTAAGAGCTCGGAAGTCTATATCCGAACAACTCTGAGCCAATGGAGTGGAGATGTTTAGGGGAGTTTCTGGCGTGGCCTCTAACACAACTGAGTATTGGTTAGAAGCAACTGAGCGCATAATGGATGACCTTGACTTCACTGTGGAGGAGAAGTTGAAGGGGGTCGTGTCTCTCCTTCGAGGTGAGGCCTACCAGTGGTGGCTCACGGTGAAGGAGGGTACTTTCGCAGACCGCATTGATAAGGACTTCTTTAAGGAGTCGTTTCAAGGAAGGTACATCGGGCCAGTTATGTGGATGCACAGGGAAAGGCATTCTTGAACTTCGATGCAGGAAGTAAGTCTCAGATCTCAATACGAGGCGAGTTTCTGCGATTGAGCCGTTACGCTCGGGGGATTGTAGCGACTAACTATGAGCGTTGCGTACGGTTCGAGGATGGATTAATGGATGAGCTGAGGGTATTAGTAGCACCGCAGCGAGAAAAGGGACTTTGCGATTTTGGTTGAGAAAGCTAAGATATCTGAGGAGGTTAAGCAAACTGAGAAACAGAACAAGGATAAGGATAGGAATAGGAATAAGAGGAATTTTGGGTCATCGGAATCATCTGGAAATGTTCAGAAAAGGCCTAGGTCTGATGGGCCAGCTCGTGCTCCGACGAGTCAGAATCGACCATGTCCTTCGTGTGGGAAGGTGCATTATGGGGAGTGTAGATGGAGAACCAGTGGATGCTTTAGGTGTGGATCCACGGAGCATATGGTTAAGGACTATCCACAGGTGGAGTAGGCACAGCCCACGGGACGAGGTTCTGATCAGGTTAGGAGAGGTGGTCAGCAACCACCAAGGGGCCGTGGACAAGCCAGGGGCGATGTTGGCAATGAACGCGGTCGTGGAGCATTAGGTAGAGGTGCAGGTTATGCTGAGGTGAGGCAGCCAACTTTGTTCTATGCAGCACATCGCCAAGGGGATAGAGATGCTCCAGATGCGAATAATGGTGCGTATCTTACCATAGTATACTAAGTGTTTATTTTGGCTTTAGAATTAGAGTGCACAGCGAAAGCATAGTGGTGAGACTTAGGGAGTATGATTACTAGTTAATTGGAAATTTCGAGGACGAAATTTCTTTGAGGGTAGAACTGTAACATCCTGAATTTTTGGGCCTATACGTTTAGTGTGTGTATATGTTTAAAGTGTTAATTTAACTGTTAAGGGTCTAAATCGGGCTCAGGCTTAGGCAGAGGCCTTGATTAAAATTTTATGTTTGGGCATTATAGGACTTAAAAGGTAGTACATATGTTTAAAATATCAAAATGGGCTTGTGGCCCAGTGGTTAGTAGTGCCACTTAGGGAACAAGGAGGTGATGCCAAACCAGGGGGTTAGGGGCCCAAATTTAAGTTTCAAGGAGCCCAATTCCTTGGATTCAAGTTAGCTAATCTTCAGCATTAGGGTTAGGTGGAGTGGACGGCTACAAGGCTCAAAAATAGGAGGATTTATGTGAATAGAATAATGTAGATAATATAGTTGATAATATGGAAGATAAAATGAGAAAAATTAGGAGCTATCTGTTTGAGAAGCAGAGTTGGTCAAATTCCATCACCTAGAGGAGTAAAGAAATCGGTTTCTAATAGCCATAGGGGTGCCAAATTTCCTATAAATAGGGGGAATAGCTCATCAATTTCGGCATTTGAACCCTACTTTTTATTCATTCTTTGTGTCGAAATTCTCAGTCTCTCCCTCCACAATTTCTGTCAACTTTCTTTCAAAAAGCCGAAAATCACCACCTCCTTTACCCTTTATTCTTTCTTTGAAATTTCCTGTTAGCTGAATCTTTTGATCTCCATTGTTATTTTTCCCCCATTCACTAAAAGCCGAAACTACCCTCTTGTTTGTTCTTGTAGCCGAAACCTTTCTCTTGTTCATCTTTTTTGGGATTTTCTTAAAAGCTGAAATTCTTAGATCTCTAATCTTCTACGCTTCGATCTTCTACTGTGATTGCCGAATCTTTCTACAAGGAGTAGCTGAAACCATTTGTATAGGTAAGTGTCTATTCGTGAGATTTTAATCTTTTTTCGGTTTTTAGAGACTTTAGCCGAATGGCTATATGGAAACTAATCTTGTGTTTTTCTCTTATTTGTGGCATTCCAGGATTTGAAGGGAAGTCAATCGCTTAGATTTTTAAGTCAGATTTTAGTAGCACTCGAATCGTGTTACTTTCGAAATTCAAGGTAAGGAGATCATTAATTTTAAGCGTGTAGATTCGGTATACACTAACCCTTGGCGAATGTAGGAAGGCCTTCTCGTTGTGTCCTTCCGGCTTTTGAGCAAAGTTGTAGACAAAGGGCAGTAGATCTGATTAGCGAGGGTATCGACGTAGAGGGTAGTCCTACGTATTTATCAGGTGTGTAACACTTCTACACCATTTAGATTGCCTGTTATAATATGGTTATGAATCTAATATATTCTGTTAAATGTCGAAATCCCAGCATACCCATTGAAACCCAAAGAGGGTAAAGGCGAATCACCAGGTTAGTGATTTCTGTCATCCATAAATGAATGTTCTGTTGAGATGATATGTTTTATATGTATTCCGATTTCTATGATTGCATGGGGTTGGGTGATTGATGAAAGGGAAGTGTTCATTGTAGTAGCTTTTGCCATGATCATTGTAGTGGATTTTGCCATGATCATTGTAGTGGCTATTGCCATGATCTAACGATGAAGATGACCGCCATCAATGGCGTGTGCAATTGTGGGTTGATTGTAGAAATCCCCAATGGTGTGTTGGCGTGTAAGGGTGGCGTGTAGCGGATGGAAACCTAGGATTTGGGTTGGGCTTTGCATATTTTCAAATATAATATGTTCTGTTATTTTGTTCTGTGGGGCTAAGGCCCAAATCTAAAGGTGCATGAGGGTTGCACACTGAGCCTTGCGACTCAACCTATGATTTAATATTTTCAGGTAGCACCTAGTGCATCGGACCGGGCTGGAGAGGAGCGCAAGGTGGCCATGCAAAAGAACATTTGGATTCAGCAAAAGACTTTAGTTTATTATTTTACATCTTTATTTAATGGGTTTTAAATTGTAATGTGATAAGGCCACGGGCTGTTAGCTTTATATTTCGGTTCAGTTTTAATTTTGGGCTTTTATTATTATTATCAGACATTTTAAGTTTACACTTTTTTTCTAAGACATGTGTTTAAGTTTTGATTTTAATTCATAAAAACATCTCATAGAATTTATTACTTATCTAAATTAACGACCTATTAATTTTTACCGAATAAAAGGTTAAACTCAAGGAAAATATTTTCCAAAAATACGACATGTTTTATTAAATTTTCTTAGTGACATACCAGATTCGATCGTGGTGTTTGGGTCAGGTTTGGGGTGTTACAAATTGGTATCAGAGCCCAGTTCAAAACTCAACTTTGGGGGTTTTTGGGCTCAAAACATTTTTTAAAGATGGGTTTTAGAAACATGCATGTTTATAAATAGTACAGGGTTGTTTTCTCGGCATGGCACCTGCGCCTCCTGCCCAAGTCTGCCAGGTAAGTACTCTGAACTCACTATGTGATATATATATATATATCTGTATGTGGGCTTGATGGGCTTTAAGGGACGTAGACTATCTTAGCTAGACCTTGATGGACTTTAGGCCTAGTTTAAACAACTTTATAAACTTCATAAGACTTAATTTATCCAAACAAATCCTGTGAACTAGCCGCTGAGTTAGGGTTTGGCAACAGGCATACTCCTGTCTAGTATTGGATACAGGGAGAGCTTGGTATTTAAGCAGTCCTAGTGACTCACCTCCTCTTCAAAGGAATCCTACCTGATGCGTAGTAATTGTTCACCTTAGCCATGTTAGGGTGTGGCAACAGGCATACGCATGTCTAGGAGTGGATACAGGGAGAGCTTGGTATTTAAGCAGTCCTAGTGACTCACCTCCTCTTATTTGGAATCTTACAGTGCGTAGTATTTGTTCACCCAAACCATGAGGACGTGTTGTGAGGCCAAAACTCATAATTAAAACCGAAAGGACCAACCACCTGTTTTGTAAAATCCTAAAGTAAACCTAGTTTTTAAATCACCAAATTACCTTGACTCGTAAAAACTTCCCGGTTTTGGAAAATAACCAAGGTACCCCTGATTGTAAAATGCCTAAAACACCTCTGATTTACAAAATTACCGAAATACCCCCGGATTGTAAAATTACCAAAATACCCTTATTTCACAAAATCACCGAAAACCTTATTTTGGAAAATTACGAAAATACCCACATAGGTTAAAATTATGAAAATACCCCAGGTAGTGAAATGACAAAATACCCCTAGGTGATGAGCGAGGTTTGTGAATGCTACAGATCCGATTGTGAGCGTATGAGATTCTCGAATTAGAGTAGTAGACTTGAGACCGAATTAGAGACATGTTGCGAATTCGAAAGCACCACTCTTAAAGCTACTATTCAAAAGACTGTTCGTGGTTAATCAGTGGAAGAAAAACTAATAAATCATAAAATTTCTAATCAGATAAACGTCGATCGAAAGTATGAGTACAAGGGGTCGAGGACGTCCCCCGCGTGGTCGTGGTAGGGGTAGGATGACCGTGTCCGAACTATTAGGGTTTAGCCATAGGTCAGGAAATGAGATGCCGAATCTTCTAGTCGTGGAGAATTCGGGACCAAGCGGGTGGAGATGATGCGATGGCTCGAGCGATTTGCGGGTCCTTGAAAGAGTGGTCGAGTAGGCACGGTTCGGGAGCTCGAAGTCTATGTTCGAATGACTTTGAGCCAACAGAGCGGAGATGTTTAGGGGAGTTCGGCGTGGCCCCTAACACACCGAGTATTTGTTAGAGGCAAGCGAGCGATAATGGATGACCTTGACTTCTCTGTAGAGGAGAAGTTGAAGGGGGTCGTGTCTCTCCTTTGAGGCGAGGCCTACCGGTGGTGGCTCATGGTGAAGGAGGTACTTCCAGACCGCATTGATTGGGACTTCTTTAAGGAGTCGTTCAAGGAAGGTACATCGGGCCGATTATGTGGATGCACAGAAAGGCATTCTGAACTTGGTTTAGGGAAGTAAGTCTCATGTCTGAATCGAGGCAGAGTTTCTACGGTTAAGCCGTTACGCTCGAGGGATTGTGGTGACTGACTATGAGCATCGCGTACGGTTCGAGAATGGATTAAGGGACGAGCTGAGGGTATTAGTAGCACCGCAGTGAGAAAAGGACTTTGCGGTTTTGGTTGAGAAAGCTAAGATATCTGAGGAGGTTAAGCAAACTGAGAAACATAACAATGATAAGGATAGGAATAGGAATAAGAGGAATTTTGGGTCGTTGGAATCATCCGAAAATGTTCAGAAAAGGCCTAGGTCTAATGGGCCAGCTCGTGCTCCGACGGGTCAGAATCGACCATGTCCTTCGTGTGGGAAAGTGCATTATGGGGAGTGTAGATGGAGAATCGGTGGATGCTTTAGGTGTGGATCCACAGAGCATATGATTAAGGACTGTCTGCAGGTGGAGCAGGCACAGCCCACGAGACGAGGTTCTGATCAGGTTAGGAGAGGTGGTCAGCAACCACCAAGAGGCCGTGGACAAGCCAGGGGCGATGTTGGAAATGAACGCGGTCGTGGAGCATCAGGTAGAGGTGCGAGTTATCTTTGAGGCGAGGCACCACTTTGGTCTATCAAAGACATCGCCAAGGGGATGGAGAGGCTCCATATGCGAATAATGGTGTGTATCTTACCATAGTATACTAAGTGTTTCTTTTGGCTTTAGAATTAGAGTGCGCAGTGAAAGCATAGTGGTGAGACTTAGGGAGTATGATTACTAGTTAATTGAAAATTTCGAGGACGAAATTTCTTTAAGGAGGGTAGAACTGTAACATCCTGAATTTTTGGGCCTATGCGTTTAGTGTGTGTATATGTTTAAAGTGTTAATTTAACTGTTAAGGGTCTAAATTGGGCTCAGGCTTAGGCAGAGGCCTTGATTAAAATTTTCTATTTGGGCATTATAGGACTTAAAAGGTAGTTACTGTGTTTAAAATATCAAAATGGGCTTGTGGCCCAGTGGTCAGTAGCGCCACTTAGGGAACAAGGAGGTGATGCCACACCAGGGGGTTAGGGGCCCAAATTTAAGTTTCAAAGAGCCCAATTCCTTGGATTCAAGTTAGCTAATCTTTGGCATTAGGGTTAGGTGGAGTGGACGGCTACAAGGCTCAAAAATAGGAGGATTTATGTGACTAGGATAATGTAGATAATATAGTTGATAATATGGAAGATAAAAGGAGAAAAATTAGGAGCTATCTACTGATAGCAGAGTTGGCCGAAATTCCATCACCTAGAGGAGTAAAGAAATCGATTTCTAATAGCCATAGGGGGTGCCGAATTTTCTATAAATAGGGGGAATAGCTCATCAATTTCGGCATATGAACCCTACCTTTTCTTCATTCTTTGTGCCAAAATTCTCAGTCTCTCCATCCACAATTTCTGTCAACTTTCTTTCAAAAAGCCAAAAATCACCACCTCCTTCACCCTTTCTTCTTTCTTTGAAATTTCACATTAGTTAATCTTCTTGATCTCCATTATTATTCTTCTCCCATTCACTAAAAGCCAAAACTACCCTCTTGTTTGTTCTTGTAGCCGAAATCTTCCTCTTGTTCACCTTTTTCGAGATTTTCTTAAAAGCCAAAATTTTTAGATCTCTAATCTTCTACGCTTCGATCTTCTGCTGTGATTGCCGAATCTTCCTGCAGGGAGTAGCCGAAACCATTTGTATAGGTAAGTGTCGATTCGTGAGATTTCAATCTTTTTTCAGTTTTTAGAGACTCTAGTCGAATGGCTATATGGAAACTAATCTTGTGTTTTTCTCTTATTTGCTGCATTCCAGGATTTGAAGGGGAGTCAATCGCTTAGATTTCTAAGTTAGACTTTAGTAGCACTCGAATCGTGTTACTTTTGGGAATTCAAGGTAAGGAGATCTGTTAATTTTAAGCGTGTAGATTCGGGTATACACTAACCCTTGGCCGAATGTAGGAAGGCCTTCTCTTTGTGTTCTTCTCGCTTTTGAGCAAAGTTGTAGACAAAGGGCAGTAGATCTGATTAGCGAGGGTATCGACATAGAGGGTAGTCCTACTTATTTATCAGGTGTGTAACACTTCCACACCATTTAGATTGCCTGTTATAATATGGTTATGAATCTAATATATTCTGTTAAATGCTGAAATCTCAGCATACCCATTGAAAGCCGAAGAGGGTAAAGGCGAATCACTAGGTTAGTGATTTCTGTCATTCATAAATGAATGTTTCTGTTGAGATGATATGTTTTATATGTATGCTGATTTCTATGATTGCATGGGGTTGGGTGATTGATGAAAAGGGAAGTGTTCTGTTGTAGTGGCTTTTGCCATGATTTGTTGTAGTGGCTTTTGCCAGGATCTGTTGTAGTGGATTTTGCCATGATCATTGTAGTGGCTATTGCCATGATCCGACGATGAGCGAGATGACCGCCATCAATGGCGCGTAGCGGTGTGGGTTGGTTGTAGAAATCCCCAATGGTGTGGTGGCGGTAAGGGTGGCGTGTAGCGGATGGAAACCTAGGATTTGGGTTGGGCTTTGCATATTTTCATATATAATATGTTACTGTTAGTTCATTACGTGGGGCTAAGGCCCAAATCTAAAGGTGCATGAGGGTTGCACTGAGTCTTGTGACTCAACCTATGATTTAATATTTTCAGGTAGCACCTAGTGCATCGGACCAAATTTGGAGAGGAGCGCAAGGTGGTCATGCAAAAGAACATTTGGATTCAGCAAAAGACTTTAGTTTATTATTTTACATCTTTATTTAATGGGTTTTAAATTTCAATGTAATAAGGCCACGGGCTGTTAGCTTTATATTTCAGTTTAGTTTTAATTTTGGGCTTTTATTATTATTATCAGACATTTTAAGTTTACACTTTCTTTTCTAAGGCATGTATTTAAGTTTGGTTTTAATTCATAAAAACATCTCATAGAATTTATAGCTTATCTAAATTAACAACCTATTAATTTTCTCTAATAAAACGTTAAACTCAAGGAAAATATTTTCCAAAAATACGACATGTTTTATTAAATTTTCTTAGTGACATACCAGATTACGTCGTGGTGTTTGGGTCGGGTTTGGGGTGTTACATCCTCTTATATTAATGCAGTCTTAGGTTCTACGATATAATCGATGGGGCGAGTTAGAAACATTGCTAAGCGGTCATTTTCTTTCTTGATATAATGATTTAGAATAAGGATAATATGAACTCTACACTAGGTCTCTATCACCGAATGCTACAACAAAAAATATAAAATGATAGATTCAGGGTGAAGTTTGATGTAACCATTTTGCAAACTATTTTGATCCTTAATTTAAGTATAATTCATTTTTTTGTTTAATTATTGTCACAGGTTAACTCATATGATCAGGAGGCTCTTCAAATGTTAACTGTCTTTTGTTTAAAACTTTCAAAACCACCAGATTTCCTAGAAAAGCTACAGAAACTAACCCAACAACTATTACAAAACTCTAATGTCAGACAGCAACCAAATTCTAACGTTGGTCTTGGTTCTATCTCTGCTACACCAAAGTTAAAGGATGTTTTCCTACAGCAAACAATTAATAAGATCAAAGCTGAAAACTTCCCAATTTCTTTTCTTAAGATTGGATAATGGCAGGTATAAATTCATTCATTTCTATATATGTAAGTGACACCAGTCCCGAGTTCAATCCTTACATTTTTCTCAAATAAATGGTGGTTGCAGAGTGTAACACCCCTAACCTGAGACCATCACCGGAATAGGGTTAAGAGGCATTACCAAACATTCAGAACGTTGCATTACCATTTCACGACACAAAGTCAAACATAAATCAAACATATTCAATCACAAGTATATAGTCCATTATTGAGGTCTTCGAGGCCTTAAAAACGTGTTAGAAAGGGGAGGACTAGCGGAACACATGTGAAATTTTCAGAAATTTAAAACTTTTCAAAGTTTCAGGGGTTACACGCTCGTGTGGGCAGGCCGTGTGTCTCCCACGGCTGCTTGACACACCCTTGTGTCTTTCCCGTGGTCGAAACTGAGTTAACTCTACGACCACCAAGCACGCCCGTGTACCCTGGCCGTGGCCGATCCTGACTTAGCTCCACGGCTACCAAGCACGTCCGTGTCAAGACCATGTACACTTAATTAGCTACTGACTTATGCCCACGGCTAGTTGACACGCCCATGTCAAGATCGTGTACTGTTAGGCTAGATCCTGTCATTCACCCACGGCTATTAGGCACGCCCGTGTGCCACAATCGTGTTGGCAAAACAGGCCTTATGCAAGGCCCATTTACCACCCACACAATGGTCAATCCTACAAGCACATTCAAGCATAATCCCACACACAATTTGGCAACCAATCTCATATCAAGTGATCTATATAACATCTCATACAATCTCATTTATAACCATGTTAACTTATAGACTAAATTGCACCACTTGAACACATTCAATACCAAATATGATTCCTCCTCAAATTCACTAGATCATACTAGCATCAACCTATCATCAAGATTACCATTTATAAGACATATATCATTGCCATCAAAACATACCAAATCTCACTTCACATACCAAATCCACACAAGCATATTTCAAACATTTATCTAGCCACCTCACATGGCTATTTACCCATCTCATACATAATTTACATTTAGCCTATACATGCCATATTTCAACTATGTACATCTTTCCAAAAGTACCAAAATAGATTGCCGATAGTGTGATTGAGATGCTGATGATCCTCAAATTCGAGCTAGCATTGTTGATACTGCATAACAGAGAAACAAATCAGACAGTAAGCTTTCCAAAGCTTAGTAAGTACGAAATACAATAAAATTATCTCATCAAATCAAACCAATGTATATAATAAACCATCACATAGATCAATTCTCTCATATTCATGCCATACCATCCATAGCTAAAGTACTCATTCATCCATTCATAGCTTTATCTATAAACTCATCAACCACAAAGGTTCAATCATACCTTAGCAAACACATAGTTATTCAATTTCCAAGCTATTCAATGCTCGATGTTACATGTCGATCATCCTCTGATATTCGTTTAATTTAATCGCACACTCAGTGCCATATACATGATCGAAGCATATTCATCATCGCACACTTAGTGCCATTCTTTTAACCGACTTATCTCGGTATCACACACACAGCACCAAATTAATAAGCCGAAGCTTTCGTAACATCGTGTGTAACACCCCAAACTCGGCCTAGACGTTATGGTCGGATCTAGCATTCACATCTTAAGGTTGTTTTAAAAGTCATGCGTTCGTTAAAAACTTTGTATTCTTTTTGAAACTCTGAATTTCGATGTTTGTAAAAACGAGTTTTTGCTTAAAGTGTTCTCTTGTAAAGATGTTATTATTTTTGAAGAAAACTTGTTTATCATGTAAATCGACTTAATGAATTGTGAAAACTTGACATTTTGAAAAGCGGTTGTTATTGAATTTAAAATCGTGGTTAATCGATTAACAATTTTAAACTAGCGAGAATTACCAAATGATAGTTTAAAAAGAAAATCCAACGACCTTATTACACAAAATATTAACCTAAAAATAATAATAAAATAAATTAAAACCGAATTTACTAAGGTTCGTAAGAAGCAAATCCGACGTATGGCCACCTCCGAGTCCTCTGCAGCTCCAAATCCTCTAACGTTGGGGATTACCTGCATGGTTAAAAGAAAGGGGGTGAGTTACGAGAACTTAGTACGTAATCCCCTATAGCGGTCACTATTTGGGCTTGAGCCCTTACGGCATCGGTCTGGGCCTAAGCCCTATCAGGAAGCAAGCTGGGCCTAAGCCCCAACATCATGATAATGCAAACAAGAATGCAGACCAACCCAATCCAGCCATCACGCCACCCGTACCAACCAATCGCACCATGTGGGGATCAAGTCAACCCACCCCGCCAATCGCACCGATATTGCATTCAAGCTGCTAATCACGGTATATGTGGTTGAGCCACTAAAACGATATGTGGCATAGCCACTAAAACGGTAAGTGGTAGAACCACTAAAACAACACTTCCTCCCATCATTAAACCCAACCATGCAACATGACAGGAATGCAGTGTAATACATTTATAAACATATAATTATATATATAACAGAAATCACATACACAATATTTAACCACAATCAAGGGTGTAATGGTAATTTTCACCCCTTTTGGGGGTATTTCGATAATTTCACCCATCGAGGGTATTTCGGTAATTCACCCACTAAGGACGTTTCGATAATTTTCCCTATAAGGGTATTTTAGTAATTTAGCCACTTAACAGCCTTTTCGGAGGCCTACTGTCGCCTCGAGCGACACAGATTCCCTTCTTGGTCAAAACGGTGTAGTTGGGCCTAGAGTTCATTTTCGGCCCAAATAGGCCCACACGCTCGTGCAGCCTATTCTGCTCGTTTTCAGTCTCGGTTTTGTATACTTCGTAGTCGCATCAGTCATTCGGCAATTTTCCATTGGTTTTGCTCAAATGGGCCCGTTAGCCCATTAGGCCCACTTAGCTCATTTTAACTCGATAAGGCCCATAACGGCCTTAGATTCGCGAGAGTGTTTGCGACACTCTCAACGATCTACCGCCATAATTAATGGCTCGATTTATCACTATAAACGCTCACACGCTCGAGTGACCGCAGTTGACGGTATTCTAACTTTTTGATATTTCAGTTTTTAGCTGATTCACAAAACAATATGCACGAAATAAGCAAAGGTGCGAGATTACACACCTGCTACGACTGTAGGTTGAAACTCCCAAACTTACACAGCTAAGAAACAATAATTTCCAATCCATTAGCCTAACCTTGATAAAACATCTCAATATATTGAAACCGAATAATCAACTAACACCACTTACCACCAAACAAGAAATCCACTGCAACAGAAGAGTGTTCAGTCGACTCTTTGATTGAGCAAGTCGAGTCCCTTGCAACGTTAAAATAGAGAGGAGATGTTAGCCATATAACACCTACGGCCAAAATCGAAAAACATAATAGCCTTTTACTTGAGAGAAACCAAACCGACAAGAAAAGAACTCCATCATCCCTATTCGCCCTAGCCACACTTACCAACCAATTTAAGGATTCAAAGTTGAACAAGCGGTGAGGAGGGTATGCTTAAACTTCAATGTGTTCTACCTACACCAAAAGAGAAGTGCTTGACCTATGCTAAGCGAGATGGGGAGAAAGAATAATGAGATAACGTGAGAGTGTTGCATTCGGTCAAGGAAAGAAGAATAATGCAAAGAGGAAAGAAGAATGTGGGAGTAGAGGCTTACCAATTAGAGAGCACAAGATGAAATGTTGGTGTAAGACAGATTCAGCTATTGGAAAAAGAGGTCAAAACCGTAAGAAAATCAAAGAAGTAGGTTCGGTTAAGGAGAGGAAAAAGGTGTCAACAATCAGAGAGAACCGAACAACACACTAATGAGGGAGAAGAGAACCGTATTTTTCCCAAGGCTAAGAGTGTAGGAGAGAGTGAACCAAAAGAAGAAAATGATTCGAAAGAAGAGGAGAGAAAAAAAATGCACGAATGGTCAATCACAAGTAAATTCAAAAGTTTTCAGAGGAAAAGAACAATAGAATCAGCACCTACACTTTTCACTAGCCAAAATGCCTAACACAACCCCTTAGCTGAATTTCTCCTCCCCAAAACACTCCCAATTTCGGCCACTACTACCACACTCCCTTATCCCACGATTTTCTCCCCTCTTTCCTCAATTTCCTCCCTTTCATCCATTTGAAACCATTTGACCCATTCTCCAACTCCCATAGCAGAGTTTGATCACAACTCTACTTCCTCCTCTCCCAAAGCATAAAATAAAAGCTACCAGTTGCAACTTGTGGGATTTGAACCCCATACCTCCTTACCTTCCCAACACGCCACTTGCCACCACAACACCAGCTCACTTGTGTTAGTAGAACACATGCAAATTCCCTTAAGTCCTGCTTCCAACAGCCCTATCCATTAAAGTGCCAAAAACCAAAAAATTTCCAAGGCTCAGACTCGAACCCAAGCCTCCCTAGAACCCCCAACACCCTCAAATAACCCACTGAGCACGCACCACATAAAATTAAGCAAAAACTTACAACCCCTAACTTTTGGGATGTTACATCGCACACACAGTGCTATTCATCTCTGTTTCGATTTCAATTTCGCACACTTTGTGCCATCTAATTTAATTTTGCACATAGCATCTCAAATCTCATAATCATATACATATTCATACCATAATTACTAAAACATATCTTAATAACATGTATTATATCCTAACTTACCTCGAACGTCAAACTATCGAAACCGTCGATTAATCAAGCACTTTATCTTTGCCTCGATCTCAATCCGAACCTCTCCTTTCTTAGTCTATACACATTCATATTCAATCCATTCAATCACCAACTCATTCAATTTAATCCACACACACATTTAGAGAAATTTACAAAATAGCCCTCACATTTTCACATTTCGACACTTTAGTCCCTATTTCACAAAATCATCAAATACACAAAATTTCAAAACACATATGCTAGCCGAATTCTTCCCATGCTAATACAAGCTCATACATTTCATTTATTTCACAATTTAACCCTTCAATTTCTCATTTTCTCAATTAAGTCCAAAATACTCAATTTCACTAAAAATCCCAATACAAACTGTAGGCACCTAATTTTGCCGGGCCCATTCACAAAAAAGAAAAATAATAAATATCCATTTTTAAGTCCTTACAAAACCCAAAACTGCACCCAATAACCCGTGGCCCAATACCCACTTATGCACCCAAAATAGGTTTTAATTACCCAACAACCTAGACCTGCACTGTGGCCCAATTACAAGTCACCCTAAAACATTAGCTTAACAGACCCAAACCCAACTTAAACTAATACCCAACAGAACCCAAAACATGAGTGGCCCAAAAAGGCCCAAAGATTTAACAGTTTCAGACCTAGGGTTTTAGAGGAAACCCTAGGCGCCATAGGCCCACTTTCCTCGCAAGCCCAATTGTCACACTGCAACACCAGCGCACATCAGCCCTTGGTCACTCCTCAATCCACGCCCGAATGATGCTTCATTACCACCGCATTTTCGTCACCTGTACAAAAAGGAAACAAATCGCAACAGAAAAGGAAAGGAGCAGATGTGAAAATATGTTTCCCTTTTTATTTTGTTTTTTTCTGGGTTATAAAACCCCTAGTAAAATTGTAACATAGGGGGGATATACAGACAGAATACATGGTTACACACAAAAACGGAGAAATAGAGAATACAAAAAGATTCATAAAAAGTCCAGAGAAATAAAAATAGAAGCTTTTCGCAAAGGTTTTTTTTTAGATAAATCCTATTTTACCCTTTTTTTTATTTTGGTACATTTTCGCATATAAATAGTTTTTTAAAAATAAAAGAAAGGGGGTTTACCTTTCAATCGGTTCGGCCTTTGGACACCATTCGAGATAGCATGCGGCACGCGTGAGACGGTAGCGCAGACGATCGACCATCGGTGCCCAGGCCGAGGAATGAAAGTTGGAGAGAATCTGAAGAAGAGGCTTCTTTTAAAAAAACAATGTTAAATGAATTTTTTTAACTATTTTTATACTTATATAACTAAACTGAAACGCCGTCGTTTATAGTTGATAGGATCCGCGCGTTGACCCGGTATCCAAAAGAGGATCCGCGCGTTTTGGTTAAAAGGGAAATTTACTGTTTTAGTCCCTTTTTGATTTTATTTATTTTAATTTAATCCAATTTAATATTTTCTTATTTAAAATTAACCCTGAAGCTCATTTTTGTTCCAATTTAGTCCTCGATCTGCTTTTTAAGGTAAAATCCGAATGATGCCGTTTTGAAAATTTGGCAAAATTCTTGTAACACCCTGGTTCTAGGCATTTAGTGCATAACTCAGGTGTTGGCATACTTCAGTGTGTGGTTGGGTAAGTTTTGAGGGTCTTGAGAACTCTAAAGTGTAGTAGAATGCCTTAGGAAATTTTTGGTTTTTAGTGGTTAAAAGGGGAGCTTGGCTATGGGGGGTCTTAAGAGAAATATTTAGGAGGTTAAGGCACAAGAATCTCTTTGGTAGAGTGGCATGGAGGCGCTACTTAGGGCTTTGGGAAGGTGACGCCTCAAGGTGCTAAGGGGTCTCAGGTTCGAACTACAAAGGCATCACTTTGGCCTTGTTTTTGCGTCAAAGAGGTGAAAAGTTGGGCGATTGGTGGATACTGAAAAGATGAGGTTAAGACTTGGTCTTCTTTTTTTTGAAATTCGGCTAGGTAGGTAGGATATAGGTTGGACTCATTCAAACTTTTTGAATGACTGTCAGGGAGGAAGATTAGGAGGAAATCTTGGGATTTGAGAGGAGTTGAGCTAGTGGCCAGTTTTGGGGAGCTTGAGGAGGGTATTTTCGGCTTTGTTGGATATGCTTAGGTGTGTGCCAAAACCATAGTAGTATTTATAGGGGATGCTCACCTTTTGGCCACCCTTTTCACCATTTATCCTCTCCTTGCCGAAAGTTATTTCTTCTTTTTCCTTCACTTATTCTTCCCTTAGTCTCTTGCCGAAATTAAGTCAAAGAAACTCTCTTCTTTTCTCTTATTCCTTTGTTGCCAAAACCGAAAGTGGCATAACCTTTTGTGTACCTATTTTCCCTTCACACCTTTCTCTTTTACGATACTTGAGCCGAAATCACCCCTAAAGTTGCCTTTGCCGAATATTCCAACTCCATCTAGGAGTCATTGCCGAATCATTCACTCTCTCATTCTCTCTGTTTTGCTTGCAAGTCTTTGAAGCCGAACCTTATTTCTTGTGGTGGCCGATTCTTTGTTAAAGAAAAAGGGGGTGGTTAACAAGGTAAGGGTACGATAGCCTTTCCTTGTTTTAAAGGATTCTTGTCTTGGCCGAATGGCCCTAGAATTCTTTTAAGTGTGCTAAGGCCGATTGTAGGGGAGGCAGAGCCTAACGCAGGAGACCTTTTCTGGAGGCGTATAGTCAAGACTTGCAGAGGCCTAAAGTAGCATCCGGGATTCAAGTGGTTTTGGTAAGCAATTTTAGTAAAGGTTCAATATTTGGATTTATGGCTTGGAGGTTTAACCGATTTATCTGATTAAGTGTGTTGATGGAGGCAAATACCAGTCAAGGAGGGCAAGGGAAAGTCCCTATCTCGAAGTTCAAGAAAAGAGCTATCTCAGCGGTTCGAGATTGGCCACCGGGGTGTGGGCCGCGTCGAGAAAGTTAGCGGTTTAGGCGGATCGCCGTAGTTTCGCTTAGCGATAGCATTGAGATCGAGGGTCTAGAACTTCAAGTGATAAGGTGCGTAATCATCGAACTGTTTCTTCGGTTAATTGTTTATTAATGTGTACTTGTGTATACTGTGTGATAGCCGACATTAAAGGCTAAGATGATGGATACCCATATGTGGGGTAATCGATTATCAGGTTGTAAATTGTGTTGTTAAATTTACTTATGGTGTATGTATGATATGGTAATGAGCATGTGATGTATACTCATTCGATATGATTGACTTGACATGATGCATTGACACTTATGCATGGGGATTGGATGTGACCAATGAAGGATGGGTGTACACATTGATGTACGTGGTCTAATGTTAGCCTCGTGCTACATTAGCGCTTGATGATTAGCTGTGTGCTACATCAAGGGAGGTGTGGCTAGGTTGCCATCTCGGCGGTTGATAGCTGAGTGCATCACCGTAGACATTCATCGTCGGGATCACGATGTGATCGGTGGCTCAACCGACCTTGTGCAGCAGTCCGCCTGTAAGGTATGTGGGATCACTCGGTTGTGATTGGTGGAGTAGCCACGGCCTTAGGCAGGGAGTCTGCTAAGGTTGGCATTACGGTGGATTGTAGGTTAGGCTGGGATGCATGTTTGCATGACTTGTTACGTGAACTGTGTGGGTATGGGTTAGGTCCATAGGTGTGGAACATGTGTAATGATTATGCACTGAGTCTGTGGACTCACCCTATTTTTTTTTTCTTAACCATTTCAGGTGATTCATGAGTTTGGACCGGGTTCGGAGAGGATACAAGGTGGCCCATGCAGAAGAAGATATTTTATATTATTCTAAGCCTTTTAATATTAAGTATTTTGTTTAAGTATGGGTTGTAATAAGGGCCTTTTATTATTTTGGTATTATGTTATTATTATTAGTAAGATGGCTTGTTTAAATTAAATTACTTATGTGAAGATGGCTTTATTTTTAGCAACTTTTCTTTATTCAAATTATATATATATGTGTTTAATAAAGTTTTAATTCAAACATTTTACAACATTAAGGTTTTCATATTATTTTAAATGGACATGGTTTTGTGGTTAATAAATTTTAAGGTTTTATTCTAAAGTCACAAAGATTTTCAACCGTCTTTCCACAGTGGCATAACCAGATCCGGTCAAGGGTCGTGGGTCGGGTTTGGGGTGTTACAAATTGGTATCAGAGCCCGGTTCAAAACTCAACTTTGAGGGTTTTGGGTTCAAAAATGGTTTCAAGAATGGGCTTTTAGAAAATATGGGATTTTAAGAAACTTTTCAGTTATACGGCGTGGCACTGTACCTCCTACCAAGTCCACCTGTAAGTACTTCAGAATTTTGAAGTGACTTGTTGATATGAATTGTTACGGGATTGTTTGGGCTCGTAGACTAGAATATTAAGGCTATTGGACCACTAGGATTAGTTTACTCAAACATATGCATAAGACTTAAAGATTATTAAACAAACCTATGAAGTAAGTCACCGAGTTAAGGTGTGGCAACCACTGTACGCATGTCTAGGAGTGGTATTCAGTAAGAGCTTGGTATTTAAGCAGTCCGAGCGACACACCTCCTCTTTACTCAAATCCTACCTAGTGCGTAGCTACTGGTTCACCTTAACCAAGAGGATGGTTCATAAGCTAAACCAATTATTAAAACCCTAAGGATTGGCCTTACTGTTTTAAAACCCTCTGTTTTAAAATTTTTGAATGTACCCCTTTGGTTTGTGAAGCCCTAAATCTGATTTTGAAAGACGTTTTTCTTGATCTACAAAATTACAAAAATACCCCTACCTGTAAAATTACAAAAATGCCCATGTATTGTAAAATTTTCGTACCACCCTCAACTTTTGTTAAAATGATTTACTTTGCAAAATACCAAAATCTTGAGTTTTCAAAATATTAAGATACTTTGGTTTGGGGAAATTTACCAAAATACCCCTGGTTGATAAATTGCCAAAATGCCCTTGGTTTCTAAATTTTTATAACATCCTCGACTTTTACTAAAATATTCTTATTTTACGAATATCAAAAAATCCTATTTTGCAAAATATTGAGATATCCAGATTTGGAAATTTACAAGAATACCCCTGACTTACAAAATTACCAAAATAACCCCCCAGTTTCTGAAATTTTAGCAACACTTTTAATTCGGAAATTTTCAAAATACCTTTAAGTTTCAAAAATTTTGAAACGCCTCTGATTTGTAAAAAATCAAAATTGACCTTGTTTTATTACCGAAATACCCTATAGGAAAATGACGAAATTACCCCTGGGTTGGGAATGCTCAAGAAAGTGACATGGATGAATGTATGTGTCTTTAGTGAAGAATGTGAATGTTTGTATTAGAATAGAGAACTTTAGATGAAACTTTGATTGATCGAAGAACTACTTACGAAACCGTTATTCATAAAATTTGCTCGTGGATAAACAATGGAACAAAATTTCTAATGCATAAAACTTTCTAACAGATTAAGTCGTGACGCTAGATATGAGTTCTAGGGGTGTGGTCGCAATGCTCGTGGACATGGTAGGCGGGATGGCGATGTCGAACCGATAGGGTGCCGCCATGGGTCGAGAGCGATGTGCCGCCGCCACCACATTGCTGAGTTGAATATCGAGGATCGCACGGAGGAGACGATGCGAGATCGCGAGCTATCTTGCGGGTGCTCGAGCTAGTAGCAGGAGCCAATGTGGGCAATGGGACTAGGAAGTCAGTGGCTGAAAGACTTAGGTCGAACGGAGCTGAGGTTTTCAGAGGAGTGTCTCGGGTAGCTCCGAACGTGGTAGAATACTGGCTTGAGGCAGTGGAAAGGATTATGGATGACTTGGACTTAACCGCTGAGGAGAAGCTTAAAGGTGTTGTTTCGTTGCTACGGGATGAGGCCTACCAGTGGTGGCTCACGGTTAAGGAAGGTACCCCTGCCGATCGAGTGGACTGGGGTTACTTTAAGATTAAGTTTGAGGGGAAGTATGTCGGAGCGAGTTATGTGGACGCTCAGAGGAAGGCGTTCCTCAATTTGGTGCAAGGTGGCAAGTCAATAGCGGAGTACGAGGCTGAGTTTCTGCGTTTGAGCTGGTATGCTCGAGGCATCGTGGCTATCGATTACGAGAGATACGTCAGATTTAAAGATGGGCTGCGGGATGAGCTACGGGTTTTGATTGCACCGCAACGAGAATGAGACTTTGCCATCTTAGTGGAGAAAGCTCGGATAGCTGAGGAGGTCAAGAGGACCGAGAGGTAGAATAGAGATAGAGAAAGGAGCCGGGATAAGAGGAGTTATGGACCGTCAGAATTGTCTGGGAGTCTTCAGAAAAGATCGAGGATTAAGGATTCTGCCCGTGCTGAAAATCCGGATCGTCCATGTGCTCGGTGTGGAAGATATCATGTTGGCGAGTGTTAGAATTGGGAGCGAGAATGTTTCAGGTGTAAGTCCAAGTCTCATCTGATTAAGGATTGTCCCCAGAATTCGAATAGGACTCGGACGTTAGGCTAAGGTTATGTGCAGCCAGGCAGAGGTGGTCAGCAGGCGACGAGGGGTCGTGGTCCGAGCCATGGAGGAATGGCTCGGTCGAGGTCATGGAGCATTAGGCCGTGGTAATGGTGGCATTGAGGCAAGACGCCTGAAATTGGTATATGCGATTAAATCGGAAGGAGGATAATGATGTCTTGGATGTTTAGGAGGGTAAGCTTTTATGTTTGGGGTATTCTTTTTTGTTTTGTTCGCTATGGTGGCTGTTTGTTTTATTACTAGTAAAATATCTAGAACCTTGAGTATGGACTTAGGAACTGTGCCTAGAAATATGATGGTTCTTAAAGATCGAGTCTTGCGATAATTCTGTTCGTTTAGCCAAGTAATTTCGAGGACTAAATTATTTTTAAGGAGGGTAGAATTGTAACACCACAGTTCAGGGGTTATGCATTTAGTGCATAACTTCTGTGTTGGCATACTTGATGTGTGGTTGGGTGAGTTTGAGGGTCTTGAGAACTCTAAAGTGTAGTAGAATGCCTTAGGAAATTTTGGTTTTAGTGGTTAAAGGGAGCTTGGCTATGGGGGTCTTAAGAGAAATATTTGGGAGGTTAAGGCACAAGAATCTCTTTGGTAGAGTGGCATGGAGGCGCTACTTGGGGCTTTGGGAAGGTGGCGCCTCAAGGTGCTAAGGGTCTCGAGTTCGAGTGCCAAAGGCAAGACTTTAGCCTTATTTTTGCGTCAAAGAGGTGAAAAGTTGGGCGGTTGGTGGATGCTGAAAAGATGAGGTTAAGACTTGGTCTTCTTTTTTTTGAAATTCGGCTAGGTAGATAGGATATAGGTTGGACTCATTCAAACTTTTTGAATGAGTGTCAGGGAGGAAGATTAGGAGGAAATCTTGGGATTTGAGAGGAGTTGAGCTAGTGGCCAGTTTTAGGGAGCTTGAGGAGGGTATTTTTGGCTTTGTTGGATGTGCTTAGGTGTGTGCCGAAACCATAGTAGTATTTACAGGGGATGCTCACCTTTTGGCCACCCTTTTCACCATTTATCCTCTCCTTGCCGAAAGTTATTTCTTCCCTTTTCTTCACTTATTCTTCCCTTAGTCTCTTGCCGAAATTAAGTCAAAGAAACTCTCTTCTTTTCTCTTATTCCTTTGTTGCCAAAACCGAAAGTGGCATAACCTTTTGTGTACCTATTTTCCCTTCACACCTTTCTCTTTTACGATACTTGAGCCGAAATCACCCCTAAAGTTGCCTTAGCCGAATATTCCAACTCCATCTAGGAGTCATTGTCGAATCATTCACTCTCTCATTCTCTCCGTTTTGCTTGCAAGTCTTTGAAGCCGAACCTTATTTCTTGTGGTGGCCGATTCTTTGTTAAAGAAAAAGGGGGTGGTTAACAAGGTAAGGGTGCGATAGCCTTTCCTTGTTTTAAAGGATTCTTGTCTTGGCCGAATGGCCCTAGATTTCTTTTAAGTGTGCTAAGGCCGATTGTAGGGGAGGCAGAGCCTAACGCAGGAGACCTTTTCGGGAGGCGTATAGTCAGCACTTGCAGAGGCCTAAAGTAGCATCCAGGATTCAAGTGGTTTTGGTAAGCAATTTTTAGTAAAGGTTCAATATTTGGATTTATGGCTTGGAGGTTTAACCGATTTATCTGATTAAGTGTGTTGATGGAGGCAAGTACCAGTCAAGGAGGGCAAGGGAAAGTCCCTATCCCAAGTTCAAGAAAAGAGCTATCTCGGCGGTTCGAGATTGGCCACCGGGGTGTGGGCCAGCGTCAGAGCAGCAGTTTAGGCAGATCGCCGTAGTTTCGTTTAGCGATAGCATTGAGATCGAGGGTCTAGAACTTCAAGTGATAAGGTGCGTAATCATCGCACTGTTTCTTCGGTTAATTGTTTATTAATGTGTACTTGTGTATGCTGTGTGATAGCCGACATTAAAGGCTAAGATGATGGATACCCATATGTGGGGTAATCGATTATCAGGTTGGTAAATTGTGTTGTTAAATTTACTTATGGTGTATGTATGATATGGTAATGAGCATGTGATGTATACTCATTCGATATGATTGACTTGACATGATGCATTGACACTTATGCATGGGGATTGGATGTGACCAATGAAGGATGGGTGTACACATTGATGTACGTGGTCTAATGTTAGCCTCGTGCTACATTAGCGCTTGATGATTAGCTGTGTGCTACATCAAGGGAGATGTGGCTAGGTGCCCATCTCGGCGGTTGATAGCTGAGTGCATCACCGTAGACAGATTACTGTCGGGATCACGATATGATCGGTGGCTCAGCCACGGCCTTGTGCAAAGCAGCAGTGCCGAGGTAAGGTATGTGGGATCACTTTCGGTTGTGATGGGTGGAGCTACTGACCTTAGGCGGAGTCTGCTAAGGTTGGCGTTACGATGGATTGTAGGTTAGGGTGGGATGCATGTTTGCATGACTTGTTACGTGAACTGTGTGGGTATGGGTTAGGTCCATACGTGTGGAACATGTGTAATGATTATGCACTGAGTCTGTGGACTCACCCTATTTTTTTCTTAACCATTTCAGGTGATTCATGAGTTTGGACCGGGTTCGGAGAGGATACAAGGTGGCCCATGCAGAAGAAGATATTTTATATTATTCTAAGCCTTTTTAATATTAAGTATTTTGTTTAAGTATGGGTTGTAATAAGGGCCTTTTTATTATTTTGGTATTAT
Source organism: Gossypium rotundifolium (assembly GCA_025506655.1). Taxonomy (NCBI): domain Eukaryota; kingdom Viridiplantae; phylum Streptophyta; class Magnoliopsida; order Malvales; family Malvaceae; genus Gossypium; species Gossypium rotundifolium. The sequence goes on from CP106723.1 coordinate 113,512,188, forward strand.
GTTATTATTATTAGTAAGATGGCTTGTTTAAATTAAATTACTTATGTGAAGATGGCTTTATTTTTAGCAACTTTTCTTTATTCAAATTATATATATATGTGTTTAATAAAGTTTTAATTCAAACATTTTACAACATTAAGGTTTTCATATTATTTTAAATGGACATGGTTTTCAGAAGTTAATAAATTTTAAGGTTTTATTCTAAAGTCACAAAGATTTTCAACCGTCTTTCCACAGTGGCATAACCAGATCCGGTCAAGGCTCGTGGGCCGGGTTTGGGGTGTTACAATTCCCACAATGGCCCCTGTGGTTAACGTGCGTTTTTAATTCACTCCTTTTAAAATGTTTAAATTGTTATTTAACCCCTGTTTTCTTTATTTTTATTTTTTATCCTTTTATTTTATTATTTTATATTATAATTAATAGTTTTATCACATTAAAATATTCTATATTATTTTCTTATATTTATTAATTTATTTATATATATTATATATTATTTATATATTTAATTATTATTTTATATATTATTTTACTTGTTTAATAATTTATATATATTTATATTTTATTTATTATATTATATTTTGTATATTATATGTTATTATGTCACATTTATACATTATTTCTAAAACTTTATTTTTTATAAAATTTATTTATATTACTTAATCTATTTTATTTATATTGTTTATATTATGTATGTAAATTTATGGTTAGTGTATTATATATTATATATTATTTTATTTTGTTATTTTAATTATATATTATTTTCATTACCATTATTTTATTTTTATATTAACCTATATTATTATTTATACTAGTATATTCTCATTGTACTATTATTTGTACTTGATTATTTTAGTTGTATTTTATATTGTCTAGGTTAGGTATTAATGTACTATAATTGCTTTAAATATTTATGTTCGATCATGTATAAATGCAATATTGTCACATGGTTAGTGTTTAAAATAAAAAATACATTTTACAAAATTAATATTTTATTTAAAGGTTTTAAAATAAGGCAATGTTTTGATATTTAGAAATTAGGAAATAGTGCCCAATCGTCTTGGAGTTGCGATTTTTCGTTTGGCTAAATAATTAAATATCCTTTAACAAGTTTTATAAATTATGAGATAATCTTAGTGACGATGGTTTAAAAATATCATGTCCAATCGTGCTGGATGTGATGTTTATATTCTTTCGGATCGAAGATTTCTCAAATTTTAAATCAAAATTGCTCGAAGTTCTATAAATTATGAGATATTCTTAGTTACGAGGGTTTAAAAATATCATGTCCAACCATGCTGGATGTGATGTTTATATTCCTTCGGATCGAAGAAATCTCAAATTTTAAATCAAATTACTCAAAGTTTTATAAATTATGAGATGATCTTAGTTACGAGGGTTTAAAAAACATCGTGTCCAATCGTGCTGGATGTGATGTTTATAATCTTTCGGATCGAAGAACTCTCATATTTTAAATCAAATTGTTCGAAGTATTTTGGAAATCATATTTTTAAATGCTTTTAAATTTCAAACATTTGGACATAATTCTATCAATTAGGTACCAATTTTTGGGCGTTTTGAGGGTGTTAACCCTTCCTCATACGTGAATCGACTCCGAACCCATTTTTTATTTTTGTA